>PNEQ01060669.1:0-65528 GCA_003012365.1 Medauroidea extradentata | reverse complement strand
TTTTTGGTACTTTTAGAAATTTATTTTAAACACAAAAATATTTTATAATGGGTTTGTATATGCTTCAAGCCGTCGACGGCGACGTGTAGTTTTGATGAGATTTTTTCCATTTCATTATATTTACTGGTTTTCAAGTTTTGTATGAAGTAAAATTATGCAAATTTTGACTTTGAAGTGACATTACGGGAAAACTGGCTGATATATTTTTTTTCGTTAGAGGTAAATGTACTCTTCAGTAATGTCTACAAAACTAACACTATTTTATACAAATATAAAATTATGGATTTTTCCCCACTTGAACGCCCTTAAGGCACTACACTAAGAATGTCGCAGGTAATTATAGTGGTTTAAATTTCCCAAATACCTGTGGCGACTAGTGGGATAAAATTTTATGAGCAGAGCGTTTGACGTGAAACAAAATAACCTTCGACGGCCTGTCCCATTTTCCCAAATAATTTGCACTTGTACAGAAGAAATTTTGGAAACCGGTTGCCGAAAACAAATTTACAACTCTTCAAACAATTGCTGTAAAATGTGCAGACATATTTGTATATTTACAAGCATCTCCTGTTAAACTACAATATTTTTCGTAAACTTACAAAACAATTTTTTGTAAACTAGTTTCTAAAGAACGTTTTTTTTTTTTTGCTGCGTGGGGTAAGAATTTTTCGCGAGTTCAAA
This sequence comes from Medauroidea extradentata, assembly GCA_003012365.1. Taxonomy (NCBI): domain Eukaryota; kingdom Metazoa; phylum Arthropoda; class Insecta; order Phasmatodea; family Phasmatidae; genus Medauroidea; species Medauroidea extradentata. The sequence goes on along the minus strand of PNEQ01060669.1, from coordinate 64,847 downwards.
GACTATTATGCTACTGTCCTGTGTATACTAAATTCCCGACCATTTGGCCATTACATTTTTATCACTAGGCGTATTTTGGCGGTTGAATTGGTAGCACGTTTCAGGACCAGAGCATTTTTGCGGCTCCGGTCGCAGTAGTGTTTGCAAACGCAATGCAAATAGTTTGCTGCCGTTTACTTTTATGTCTTCAGCGAACAATAACTACCAGAAATATGTTGGAATAAATAATCTGCCAAAATCTTTCAGACACCCAAGGTGAAACCAGAAAGATATCTGGAGTACTGCAGGAATGTAACTGCAAAAAGTTTATCCTTCTGAAATAATACTAGATATCTGAAAATAAGTTAAAATGTAATAACAAAAATTATCTTCAGGAATAAAAGGGTTTACGAAAGTTTTTTTAGTTTCCGGATACATATTATTTTACTAAATTAATTTCTTAAATGTGAAGAAGTGCGCAAAAAATTTCGCTGATAATAATTTTGCGTTGACGTGTAAAACTGGTCCTTAAATTATGAAACGAATATTAATTATAAAATATCGCACACAAACACGCAAGAAATATTACTGGCCTTGAGAAATTTAATCTCTGTGTTACGACGATTACTTTTTAAATCTTAAACAAGAGCAGATATAGAAAAAAATGTCGCAGAATTATGTTAAAAACATTCAATACTATGCTAACTAATTTTTTCTAAGCCAAAATACACAAACGTTTCAGCTAACTATACAATTAAAGAAGTTCTCATTGATAAAATAATTAGTCAAAATGTTGTAACTTTTAATTAGAAAACAATTAGACGTACTGAAAACAGTTTTTAACATAACTTTGCAACCGTTTTTCGATACCTGCTCTTGTATAGAAAAAAACGTAATAATCATGAAAGCAGCATGTATGATGAATCAAGGCTTAGAAACTACCACATAAATTGTAGACCTAAAGTTTGCTTTGAATTTAAGGCGGTCCATGACCTATCCTTGGTGAGTGGTAGAGAGATTTTGGTCAGCGTTTAACATCGAGGTCTTCGACGCATGGCGTGAATATGGGGCGGCACCAGTATTCAGGGGGGGGGGGAGATCATTGAGAAAACCCACCAACCAGCGGCATCGTCCGGCACGATTCCCACATGCGAAAATCCCGGGGCCGACCCCGCCGGGAATCGAGCTCGAATCATCTTGGTGGGACGGGAATGATCTGACATTCGGCCACAGCGGCCCCCATTTACCTGTGGTACCGTTCACATAAAACAGTTGTATGGCCAGAACTGTTATTAGAATGCACTGTTGCTTAAGAATCTTCTTTGGATAACATATTACTTTACAGTTTTTTTTCTAAAACCTAGTAACCCATATACACGTAACTACGAAAATTTTTATTTTTTTTAAATGTTCTATTTAAAATGAAACTAATTTTACTGTATGAATAGAGGTGTCATACAAAATTAGACTGACAAATTGGAAAATGTAAGTGGAATGCAATGAAACGCAAAGCTTATTGTTCAGGAGATTCAGCATACCACCTTACAGAATGGATCTGAAGTAATTAAATTTACTCCTTGGGACATAATTGAGTTGTGGAAATGCTGTACGGTACTTTTACGATCTGCCAGTTTACAGTCTCATATTTACGTGTGCCAGGGACAACTAGTTTTATATTGCTTCTTAAGTTAAGATATTTTTATCTCTTGGTCGTTAACTTAAATCAAAACCTTATTCGTTCAAGTACTTTCCTTTTTGAGCTAAAGAAAAATTTCTTGATGTCTCTATCATCCCACATGAGTAAGTATGGGTTTTTTTAAAGGAAGACGATATATGATTCAGATCATATAACAAAGCAACAACTGCAATTCGTTTACATACGAGACGTTTGATATACTTAATACTTAAATGATTTCGTCACCAGTTACTGTTTAGACAACTGTATAAACATTGTTTGGTATAAAACTATGAATAATTTTTATGAATATGTTCCCACGATGTCATCTTTCGTGTGGTAACAATTTTATTGCTGATGCTGATGGATAACCGGTAAAAAGAAATTAATAGTGTGGACATCGTAGGAGTATGTTAAAAGTTATTAATAGTTATAGTTTACATATCTGAAATTTTGACGAGATGTCTGAGAATTATCTGCTGATATAAACTTACAACAGACAGCAACCGAGTTCGAATGCTGGTCTCGTGACATTCCTAAGACGCTGTGTTAGTGGGCACACGTTTTTACTTTTATCTGAATAGCAGTGAGTTTCTACGACTAACCCCTGCAACGAAACACTTGTTAGGTAGAAAGAAAAACTCGTAACGCTGAATCCAACCCAAGGTAGTCGAGGGTCGAGAACACTTTTCTCCTTTTTTTTAACCTTGTTTTTAACCGAAGTTCAAGGTCAGCAATGATCTCTCTCTTTCTCTCTCATACGCCTATTCTCTCTGTATGACGCACATAAGAGAAACTTTACAACTGCGTTACAGAATCCAGTTTCTCGTACATGCTTATCTTTAGATTTAAGGGCGTGTTCTACCGCAATTTTCTTCACCATTATTTCATTTTTTATTTGTACCAGATATTTTTTTCTTATTTTAGACATAAAACGTAAATACATTTGACTCTAATGAAATATTTTTATCTCTCATAGCGAGAAATAAGCATAACTATGAAGCTGTATAGCAAAAAACAAATCAGCTGTTGACTATTCTCCAGCTTGCTGGAAACAAATTAAGTGCATCACAATGTCGGACAGGACTTATTTATTGGGATGAAATTTGCCGAACAAATATTATAACATGTTACAGAGACGTATTTTCACAACTGAAAATTATAAAGAAAAAAATATCAAAATTATCAACCAACGATGAATGACATAAATGAATCAGGATCTGTGTAATACGATACTCTATTTTAGCTGATTGAAAGCAGTTCTTCTCAAAGCATGATTTCACACGAGATAACAGGTTGACCTTCGCTGAAATAAAGCGAATGTGTCTCGTTAGAAAACTCAAAACTCAAAAGATCTAAATCCAAGATACGATCACACCAATGTAATTTAATGTTAAGTCAAGGATAGCGAATAATCTAAGATAAAATGCAGTAGATAATTTCAAGCTAGAGTACTTACAGGTTATGCTCGTAACCATTCACTAGTTATAAGTGGTTTCCTTACATTGATCGGACAAGGAATGCTCCTAGTTAGGTCACTTTGGTATCCGATGTATTGCTTTTATAGCACTCATTACTGTACAACAATTACGGGTAAATTGCCTGAACACTTATTAAGATTATATGCGATTAAGTATGGAATCCCAACGTATTTAAAATTAAAAACGAATCTTAAAACATAATTAACGGGATGGGGTAGGGGGGAAAATTTGCGTGACAGTACACGCATAGAATTTTTTTTTTTTTGCGTCTTACAAAGAGTTTTTCGGGAACACATTAGTCAAGAACTTTTCTGATTGTAATATTTTTGTCTCCCAAAATTAACAAATTGTTCTTCATTTATTAATTTTTAATCCAATATAAATTATTAACAAATTCTGGTGACGTGTTGAAATTTTTCAATAGCTTTTATTATCAGTCAAAAATAATTTCATTTGGAAACTTGTATAGCAAAATAAAAATCAAGAAAAATACAAAATGCTTGGAAATAATTACTTTTAAATGAGTATAATTCTAGTGAAACATGACAACCTAACTGGAACAAGTTGTTATTTGTAAGCATTGTGTTTGTAAACGGAATTACAATAACCTCTCTGCGGCTGCATTTCAAGTCCTCAGTTTACTACAAATTTCAGAGGGGAACAAAACATTCGCAAGAAAATTTACAAGCAGAGTGTTCAAGTTTAACTAACAGAAAACCAAATTCTAAAAAAGTCTTCTGTCTTAATAGAATACATTTTAGCGTTGGAATTGGCTGGCATATTGTGGCGAGCAAGTAATAATGTCCCTAAGTTTTAACACTTTATTAAACGTGTAAATCAATGAATCTGTGATAAATTATATGTTTTGAACAGTTTCATTGGTATGGGCCGGAAAATTTCGCGGATTAATTGACCTTAATGTTAGAATCCAATATCCTATGCATACTCAAGCCCCGACTATTTGTCTATCAGCTGCTACTCAGTGGAACAGCGGACAATGAACGAATAGACGGGGCTTGAATATGCGTAGTACAATGTAGGTCATTAAATCAGCGAAATTTTCCGGCCTCTATTCATTGGGCAAGGCATTATTTATAATGGCTATAGAAACATTATATCGAAAATAATATGGTAGAAACAATAGTAAATTGGCTAATTCTAATGTGGTCAATAATAAAATAACCACGACACTAACAATATGTGTCATTTGTTCATGGCTAAGTAATCCTTTCTAAACTTGGATGTTTGTTTCATGCAACACTATAAGCTTTCCGCGATAAACTGGGCTAATTTACTTCTTTAAGTGCGGCGTGTTTCATTACGCCACGTGTAAAAATGGCTCGCCTGTACTGTCAAAAAAAGTCTAGTCAACCGTATATCAGGCACAGTAATGAAAATTTAAGCATCATGAATATTTATGTGGCTTGTATTCGTTGCTATTGAACTGCGGCGAAATCGGTTTAGAAAATTGGTTTGTTACTACCGGGAAATCAGTAAATGTGTGGCCAAAATCCGTGTAAATAGTCAGGAAAATGTATTCCAGAGTTAGTATTTGAGCACCGTTAAAACTTTTCTCCAATATTACAAACAATGTTTTCGTGCCTCAGTATTATTGCTACTCGTCTACGCAGGGTGTTCCTAAACGGGTGCATTAGAAGTGAACCACGCGATGTCTGTGTAAAATTGGAGACGGAAATGCTCATGACAATGTCGTAAGATGACATTTTTCGAGCGTAATATAGTGACACAACACGAAGTTCGTCCCTTCTCGGGCTACACAAATATCTTACACCACTGTTCTGGCCCGTTATAGGCACGAGTTCAAACCCTGGAATATCCTGAAAGGTTCTCTACGTTTTACTCGATGACCAGAACAGTTGTGATACGGAGTCATGGTTGGCGATGTGGCTACAGCACTCGCCTCCCACCAAGGCGATCTGGTTTAGATTACCGTCGGGGTCGGTCCTTGGATCGTAATAGTGTCGCTGGGTTTTCTCGGGGATGTCCCGTCTCCCCCACCACTCTCATTCCGGCAACACTCCAATGAAGTGCCGCACTCTGTGTCATCCCTCGGGGGCAGGTAAGCAGATGCCTACGGACCACGGGTTCATTTTAGATTGTTTTCGCGAGTTAAATTTTTTAAATTTTGAGAGGGAGTAGATACCGCAAAACCGTTATGTAAAAATTTTGGAAATTAATTGAACTATATAGTCTCATCTTATCGAAACTTACGTATCTATATATTTATATAATTGTCGACTTAGTTTTCTTGATGTCAGTGATCAACCAAAATGATAAAAACGTATGTTTTGAAGAAAAAATTAGTCTACAGTACATTGTATTAATGATTTCCAACATTTCTATGGAACGGTTTTGTGATATCGCTCCTTTTCAGGATTAAAAAAATATATAACTTACTAAAATGTCATAAATAGGACCCAAGGCTTTAAGTCTACATCTATAGTGCGATACCCTGGCCCTACTGTTACGATACTTCTTTAGTTGTAGTTCGATATCTGTGAAAAGCAAGCGGGTACTGACTCCGTGCTGTTATCTTGCGATATTTTGCAAGTATAATTTCCGTCTCCAGTCTCTCGCAGGATTGCGGGGTGTTCAGGAACAACCCGTATAAGAAACTGATCAAGGGTCCAATAATGAAATGTGCAGCATAATAAACTTCAATTTCTGTAGTTAACGACATCGAGCCAGGATACTCTGCGCGCCAGTTCATAGCCATGAGTGTCTGTGCGATGGGAGCTAGGCATGCGCTTTAGTGTTGCCATCATCACTACTTAAGGTCCTCGCCTACAACGCGCTTAAAATGCGTTGCAGCGTGTTGGTAATACTGTTTTTTAAAGAAACTATTCCACATATGCCCAATGTGTAAAATACACTCAGCGATGACTGAAGAGCCATTTCAAAGCATCACATCGATTAGAAAAATAATTTCGGAAGTTCTCAAATTGGCTAAAAACAGCTTTTCAATCTGTTATATCTAGAGACATGAACTTTTCGCGAAAAGAATTTTGCCCCACTTTGTTCCAGTGCCTTATGTGCACGTCTGCAGTTCTGCTTCATAGATATTGGCAGCGTGCCTTTGAACTGTGACGTTTCTCATTTGACTGTACCAATCACAATAAGGTTACTGTAACACCACACGTCTGTGATTGCGTGTAAAACCCCACGACACACGAATGTCAAAACATCCAATCTCTGACCGTGAAGCAAGTCTGCAGACGTGCACACAAGTCACTGACACAAAGTGAGGCAAATTTCTTTTCGCGAAAAGTTCATGTATGTATTATATCTGAAAAACTACTTGCGGGATTCGTGTGAAACTTGTATAGGAGCATGCAATGGACTTTACTTAGAACTTTCCACCAATAAAAAGATGGGGTCACCACTGAAAGTGCCAGTCAGGCGAGTGTCCTACGATACCACTGCACGTCGTTTCAGTGTCTTGCGGTAGAGGTGATACCGTGCTACAGGAGTTGGTCAACATCGCCCTTGGGGCCGTGCCTCACTCACACAAACACACGGCCAGTAGACGGGCATCTTAACTTCTGTTAGTTACTAAATCACCCAAATACCTTAACGAGAAAGTTTCCTTATATTTGTGTTTTAGTTCAATTTATTTATAACATACACTCTGTGTTAGAGAGGAAACTTAGGTAGGAAATAGAGCATGAGTTATGAGTCATTTTACAATCACATTTGCTTCCATACCTTTTAAATCTGTGAAATCACAAATGGAAATAAATTAATTGTCTACTGGTTCCATTTTCATATTTTAAATATAGCTAACAGAAAGCTCATTTAAGCTTAAAAAATATGCTAAGAAATGTTTTATAACACTACTGTCCCTGAATGTCAAAATTATGTCATAAAAATTACTTGCAAATCAAAAATCAATAAATCTACGAAACGCTTCCTTAAAACAGGCGGCGCACTTAAAGTCTTATTTTATATTTTATGTGTTTCTTATTTGCTTCTCAATTAAATACGGATATTTCGGTTTTTGGAAGGTTTATTTATCATTATTATGAAACTTTGCTGATCTAATGAAGTTAAAATTGCTACGTGCTTACAAACACAAATACGATGAAATAAACGTTTCAAAACAACTACAAACCAAAGTTTTTCGTAGTAAAATGTTTGGTTAAGATACATATAACAAGAAACAATAATTTTTCGAGTTCTTTCCTTGACATTAATTCTGAGTTATATATTGAATTTACGTTCAAAGGTTAACAACATTTTCTTTAACGGTAATTTTACTGACCTAAATTTTCAACAAAACTAATACGTTGATAGCGATTATGTATACAAGGAGTTGGTGTTTTATCCTTTGCGCTCGGAGTCAGTTCGTATCACTCTGCTTATTTGCGTCTTAGGAAGGCGTTGGTTCAAGCCTGACCTGTGATTTCAGTCACTTCATGCTTTATTAGGTACTTAGTACGTTTCAGTAAGGAGCTTCTAAGTGTTAGTTGGACCTAAGTTTTTTTCCGATTGAAGAAAGAAAACGGGGAGGGCGATAAGTCGACTCCAATGCATGCGATCAACACTGCTTCGCCTCTTAGCGCAGAGGACTAACCTAGCGTGCAGTGTTTTCGTATAAAGTGATCTTTAATAGGACTTTAAGCGGTGACCCTGTTATTTTATCTGTGAAAAGTTTGAGTAAAAGTTCATCGCAGGTCGCCATCATTTTGTTTTACAATAGCAGTTGGTAGTTTTCCAGGTACAGCAATCTAAAAAAGTCATTACCACTTTTAAGAAGCTTGGTAATTACGTTTTTAATAAGCTAACGGTATTTTTAAAACGTTGGAGACATAGTTTTAAGTGTGTCTTTTTTTCGTAGACATACATGTTGAAGACACGTTTAATAATTATATGTGAAAAAACACTTTTCGTACCACTTCTCATGCACCAGATCCAACAAACTCTTAACAGAAAACTAAACATCTGCAGTGATACCACTTATTATCGGCTCGTCTGTCTTGACATTTACAAACTTAGTTTTATTCTTAATAATCAAGTTATCTTATAAAGTAAAAAAAAAGTACATTAATTTTTTTAAATACTTACGTGTGCGTCACTCTGACGCGAACAACACCTCAATATCTCTACTGGTTAGATAGATATCATGGGTTTATGGAAAACAAATGTTGTGCCTTTTCGCCCTATTGGGTGTCGAAATTAGAAATATTTTAATTTCACATCTTAGATATTTGTATAAGTATCCCATTGAAGTGCAAGTCACGACGCGACGGTAGCCCGTTCAGTCGAATTAAAATCGATCATTCATTAAAAAAAAGTTGTTCGAATTTCAAAAAATTTAAAAACCTTTTTGCGATCGTTTCTGTAATCATCACCCTGAAGCAAAAATTGACTGTAGATCTTGACGGGTTCGACAGATATCAAGGATTTATCTAAAACAAATTCAAGGTATTTTCACCTCCTAAGAGAGTGAATTTCGAAAAACCCTTGAATCACGTTTTAGTAGAATGCTTTATAGGTACCTCGTGGACGTGAAAACACTACAACAGTCTGATAGGCTCAATATATATCGATGATTAGTTGAAAAAACATTTTACCACTTTTCATCCCTTTACACCTCGTAAGATGGGATATACCGAAAATGTCTGAAATTATTTTTCAAGTATTTGAGAAAGAATCAATCTTAAACAAAAATCACTTAATGGAATCGATATTATATATATAGATGTAGTGAATCTAAATTCATTTTACATTTTTTTTTACCATTTTGGTGCTGAATTGGGAAAACATATTTTAATGGTATTTGGGGTATCCCTAAGGTTTCGATATATATCGATAGTGAATCGAAAACACATTTAAGTTCTTTTCACCCCCTTAAATTTTGAATTTAAAAAAATCCTTCAAATAGCTAATATGAATTTTTATGTGTGTCTTATTAAATTAAAAACTACGACGATTGGCCGTCGGGTTCGAGCTCTATCGACGTTAGTTCAAAAACATATTTCACCCCTTTTCACCCCCTTAGAGATCGAATTTCGAAAAAATCCCTTCTTATTGCTTGCCTACGACCTGAGGGGAATCCCAACAAAACTTTTACGATTCTGGGTCCAGTGGTTAGGGGCTGCAGTTTGATATGTCAGTCTGTTAATCAGTGCTCTCTTTAATATATATATATATATATATATATATATATATATATATATATATATATATATATATATATATACACACACACACACACACACACATACTAGCTGGCCCTGCGAACTGTGTTCCGCCTTAGAGGCAATAAGTAAGCAGATTTTGGCTTAAGTATTTTAATGATTCTTTATTTTTCATGTATTTTGGTGCATAGGTTGTACTCTTCATTTGTTTTATTATCAGGCGCAAGGACAAACAACGCAGATGGTATTCCTACCCGTGGGCATGCTTTTTCGGGAAAGATTCGATCGTCTTGGTCGCGGCATTGTCAATGATGATTCAAAGAGAACACAAATTACTGATTATTACTAATCGTTGATTTCTGACAAAATTTATAACTATCAAATTTTCAATTAACTTATCCATAGACAAAATTATGTTTAGCTGTCATTTGCGCTTTGTTATTCCATCTCATATGCGTTTTTGTTATACCACATTTTATAGTGACTTCTATTGTCTTTGACGCCTAACGGGAACGCGGTCAAACGGGATAAAAAATATCCTATGTCCTTCTCCTGGTTCTAAGCTACCTCCCCACCAATTTTCAGCCAAATCAGTTCAGCCGTTCTTGAGTTACAAATAGTGTAACTAACACGATTTTCTTTTGTATATACAGGATGTTTCTTAAATAGGGGGGCAAACTCCGCATACGTGTTCCTCACGAAAAACTATGACGAAAACATATTTTGCACTTTTCACCTAAACGCAATATTAAGGGAGTAATTCGCATCTGAACATCGAATTTTAAAATAGTATTTTCCCAAAATATCGGAAACTAATTAACATAAAAATACAATATTTTCAGCATTGCTTAATGCTATTGGGATCTGCAAACCAACAGAAAATGCTGGTTGAAACCTTCCGCCCTTATGAAAATAGCAGGGGTGGCTACCCGCTAATTGCGTATAACTTTTTTACCGTCCGGATTTTCGAACATCTGACGATGATTTATTGAGTAATGTTACCTGTCTAACAAAAAAGGTCCTCTTGTTGCAATAGTCTAGGACTCATAGTTTTCTTTCAAATCACAAATTAAGCTACAGCGATAGTGTTCCCGAAACAATGATATCGTGAGTTAGAAACATGTAGGTAACGTTGAATGCGCACCATCAACAATTCAAGGAACACAACAAAATAAACACATGAACGTACTATTGCCTGTGCAAAACACAGGGCTTAGGAGCATTCTTAAATGACAATAGAATATATATACATATATATACATTTATATACATACATTTATATATACACGTACACACACATTGATTTTTATGGAGACACTTTCGTGTGCATTAAAAAGCAGAAGGAAAATTTAATATAACTGAAAAGGAAATATTAACTATAGATTATATAAAGTGCTTACGTTATTTCGAATCACTTATAAATGCCATCACACAAGGGTTAGTGCCCAATGACGTCACATATTGAGTTTAAGGATGTACAGGCCAGTGACGTATATTCTGTTCCAAAGTACGGTATTAATGCGAATTTCGAATGCCTCGAATTACTACCATCTCTCATTTCACTACACGCCTTGTCGATTTCAGCGCCACTAGAGACCTAAATAGTCCTTCGCCAAAATCTTATCTACTTAACCTACTATAGACACAACCTTAGCTGAGCTAGGCGAGGTTCCCGGGCCGGCACTCACCTGCATGTTCTTCTCGACGGGCTCGTTACACTCGCTGTTCCACACACTGCCTACCGCAAGGGTCACTCGCCGTCGACTGCAGGACTCTCTCCCACACCGGGTCGTCTTCAACGGCGCCTTCGACTTTCACTGTCGTCCGATACTGGGCCACTCTCCTGCTGCTTCTCCCTTGCTGATCAAGAGCGTGCGACGTCTCTCCCCCTCCCCTCCCACACCCCTTGACACTCACCCCCGACCTACTTGATTTACATAACATCGGAAAAGTATATTATTCCCAGTGGCCGTCCGTTTCGCCTGAACTGTCCCGCGCATGACAGTTACTCAGGCTTCCGTTGGTATGCGTGTGGTAGTCGCTCCATGAATTTCAAACTAAACGATGTGAAAGAACTTTCAGTGAAAACTCGCTCAGGTGGTTTAACTGTCGCTGGACTCGTACCAACATAAAGAAAACACCCTTACGTAACAAGAAAGATTGATTGGAGTGCTCTAACTGTAATGTCGGCGAAAATTAAGAAAATAGTTTCCAAATTTCACTTCCCTATTAAAACATAATTTTGAACATTTGAAACATGTAAACTTTTGTTTTATTGTACTTTACGCGTGTTTGAATAAACCGGGGAAGAATATATTTAGGGCTTAAGCGAAGAATGTGAGCAGGGATGTCGCAATTGATAAATTAACAACAAATCCGCCGCACAACTGCAAATTCATCTTTCTGACCCCATTTTAGGCTTTCGTGTGAATTACAGTTCTATGTAAAGTTGATACAGTCTATTAACATTGTTGCTTTTAATATTAGCGGCTTGAAATTTTAAATATTATACAGGTTGTTTTGATATTTAGTTAAGCTTAACAATTAAACACTCATACGGCTGCATAACGAGCGAGGCAGTCATATTTCCAGCTTGTCTTTTCCTAACCCCTGCATAACTCATTGAATTAAATCTGGAGCGTTTATTATTAAAAAAAATACACGAGAGAGAGAGAGAGAAGAAGAAATCTTAACGATGGACATAGGTTTTTCGTCTTAGGACTGAGCTGGACAAGGCTGACAACGTTATTAAAAATATTTATATTAGGAAACTAAAAAATGGTAACGTGGCGGTTGCATCAGGCACTATGCTCTGGACAACTACATAATTTTGTAATCAAATAAACATAAATAAATTACGAAACCCTAATATTTGTGTAGGCCCTACGTTCACTTTAGAACTTATTACCATGCATTACTTTGTTGTTTAAACCTAAAGAAAGATAGCAAATTAATATTTATAAAATTGGTTTATTGGAATTTCTTGAAACACTATTGCAGTATCAGTGTTGTGAACGTTACTACAGAATAGGTACCCACATATTTTGTCTATTATAACTTTGCCAGTATGTGCTTCTCCCAGTGAACTTGCCTAAAGAGACGTAGCGAATGTCACTTTCTTGAGTATTAAAAATCGCGTTGTCTCTCTGAGATACTTGTGTACAATTTAAAACTGTATGAACGAAATTGTCATTACAATTTTGGAATTCAGCAAGTGCGATTTCCGAACTATTGTATTTGCTGTGGTCGTCTGTTAGCAATAATAACGACCGTTTTGTGGAGAAAATTTACAAAAGTGAGTTCTCAAATATGTTTTTATTTCAAGCACTAGAAAGAATGTCGTGGGATAATCGAAGTCTGAAAGGTACTATGCGAGCCAGCTGTCATACAGTCGTATTAAGAACTAACAGATGCGTTCACTTCCGACATGGCTTCAATCCCGATTCCTGTGTGCTCATGTGTGTTGGCCATACATTAAAACGAATAGAATTACTTGAAATAAACATGTTTTATTAAATTCTTATACGAAATAAATACCGAAGTTATACGCGCCTAATTTGTGTGTTCTGATGAACTCTTAATATGCCGAAATGTTAGACATTTAATTTTTAACGCTAGGTGGTATGCCAAAGGAAAGTATACCTTAAATACGTTCATATTAAGTATGTTTAAAGTGTACACATATTACCGTTTTTTGTTTCCTATACTGAATAAAATTACGTAAAATTTAAACTAAAGTGTCAGGCAAAATTATTTGCTGAATGCCTCTTTAAACCGTGGAATTGCATGATTTATTCAAATTTTGATCATGTTGTTTTAGTGAGCGGGAGGGTAAACAATGGTTTTAAAGAAATATAGAAGTACATTTTTATTCCCGAGTCCAACCGTTATTTTGGGTTCCGGTATTAAAGATTTTCTTTGTCACTGTGCCCACTTATCTAGAGTTCCTATAACAAGTTATATGCGACTCTTTCTTGTTATCCTATCCGAATGCTGCACACCTCGTGAACGCATCGATTATAAATAATAAAGTGGTTTAGTTTATAAAACATACAGCCATCGCTGTGTTTATATGCTAACAATAACCAGCATAACATGCATTATATAATGATGGAGTCTAGTGGTCTCAATTTTCTCTCGGAGTGAAATATTCGTGTGTATATTACAAGTGAATTTCAGATACATGTATTGAATCTATATTCCAAAACGGTTCTGTTACAACTTACGGTTACAGTGTCGATTCATATTTGCTGGTAGTGACTATCGAAGGGTGCGAGGTTACATAACTTGACCCGAAAATATGAACTGAAATTTACAAAAAGCGACAGGAAACGAACTTTGAAGGAGCAATACTGGATAACAGTTTTTTTTTCACAATTTTACAAGTAGCACAATTGTGTATTGCTATGAGCCGTTTAACACTTAGGCCTATCTGATACATATTCGAAAAATGTCACTGTTATGAAAGACTTAGTTTTTAAGGCGGTCGTCTGGTGGCCGCGTGTATGTGAAGATATCGCCTCTACCGCAAGACACTGAAACAGCATGCAGTGGTATCTTAGATCACTCGCATGACTGACACTTTCAGTGGTGACCCCACATTTTGATTGGCGGAAAGTTTTAAGTTAAGTCCTATGCAATTTTCTATCGTAGTTTTATAAAAATCCCGTGTGTAGTTTGTTAGATGTAATAGATAAAAATAAACAGTTTTTATCCAATTTAAGGGGCTCCGGAATGATTTTTCTAATTGCTGTGATGTTTTGAAACTACCATTCCTACATCGCACGAAGTGTTAGTTCTTTTCTTAAATCCACACATTAGAAACAGTTTTAGAAGTTTCTTAGACAAAAGTTCTACTAGCACGCCGCAACGCTGTTTACAAGGCAGGCATGCGGGCACCTTAAGGACCAGGTTTTTCGAAAACAAATTTTGGTTCACAAATATTGTAAAAAAAGTGAGGAAATGTTGGGGGAGACATTACCACTTGCTGCCGTGTTTACTCCGTACGTTACTATTCACCGCTCTGGATTCCAGCTATTAATACGTATTTATCGCAAACTTTCCACATTATCGTTCAAAATATCGACATTGTGCGACGTAAATTAGCGCCAAAACACATTATTTAGAATCTGCAGATTTCTGAAAGTCAGTTTTAAAACCCCCTAAGATTTATATACAAACTATGTTGGCAGAAATATCAGTAATCCGAAATCACGTACAGTATCATTTTATCGTGTTAAACGCAAATACTTATATGAATACACAAACAGATTAGAAAATGTGTTTAGGGAGAGCACCATGATCAAATGAAAAACAACGTTTTTATTGTGTTTGGCGTCAAGGTTGCTTCTATAACACCTTAATCTAAGAACAGTGTTTAGAAATTTATTTAATTTGAAATTTTGAGATAAAAACTTTCTCCTGATAGTTACGTTTATGTTGAATCATTTGTGGAACAGAAATTTTCTTTGAATGCCTGTGGGCCGAAATAAAGGTAAAAGAATTGTGACCAATCACTTGCTCCCAAAGTTGGGAAAAACCTATGAACGTAGACTGCGCTTTTTCGGTCTATGTTAACCGAAATAAAAGTTTATTTTGTTAGTTTATGTTTAACGCCCTCTCAAGCGATCAACAATATTTCCATTACAGTCTACGTCATAAGTTAACCCGGATTGGCCGGGGCGAAAAGTTCACTCCTTGTGTAGAACGGGTAGCTCCTATTAACACCCGGCTTTCTCTCGTCCAGGTTGCCGACCTTGACTGGAGACTGGAACCACGTGTGGATTTACCTCTGCCAAGCGAAAGTTATTTACAACCAAAGTTTTATTTTCTCCTATACTGCATTCAGTAACTTTTTCAATACACATATTTTGAGGTTGCTCGTGACTTATTTGTATCGACAGGAACATAGGCGGGTCCACTCACTTGTTAACTAATCAAGAAGAGAAGGTAATATTTTTCACAAGACTTTCCACATTGGTGCTAAAAGCATTGAAATAATTTATGGGAATGCTTTGAAAAATTCAAGACTAAGAGCAGTAATACGATGCATAATTATGTATAAATAAACGAGTTTGCAAAAAAAAATACATTTTGGCTTATTTTCATAAACAAACTGATGGTACTTTGGGTGCAAAAATCTGAACCACTATGAGGTTCATACAAACTAAAAATTAAGTAAAAATTATGATGCATTCATCACAAAACAATGCAGGTATTATTCTAAATGAAAATGCATTGCTTTAAATAATATTTTAAAAATCATTGTAAAACCATGGACGTGGCCTTTAGCAGTATAGAGCACGACCTACAGCAATTTTCACCGTCATGTTTTTATTTTTCATATTTGTACCAGGTAATTTTTTCTTATTTAAGACATAAATTATGACAAAATTGTTTTGTAATGAAATAATTTTTCTCTCTCATAGCATTCGCGTAATGGCTCGTAAAGTTCGAAATTTGTATGTTACGGTTTTGAGGACGACACTAAAATCAACTCACATACCAAACTGAAAAAAGAAATCGCAGTGAATAACGATGTTGTACGCTACAAGGTCTACTTTATAAAACCACAAAATAAAATATGTAGTAAAAAAATGTGGAAGGTTTTTAATTTTTATTTTAAATTTAATAGTTTTTTAAATACAAAAAAAATTAATGTAAATCTTGTAGCCTGCATCTTCGTTATTCAATGTGAATTTTTAATATTTGGTACGTCACTTGGTTTTAGTGTCGTACTTAATACCGTAACATGCTAATTATGACGTTTACGAGTCATACGCAATAACTGCGAGAGATTAAAAAATATAATAAAAACAAAATTAAGCCACAATTTACATCTAAAATAAGAAATAAAAAATCAAGTACAAATATGAAAGGAAAATATTAAGATGAAAATTTCTGTAGACTCTGCTCTATAAATCTGCTGCGCACTAGATGCTAGCTTATTCATAGATACCACATGATTGGACCTGCATTTAGTTGCATTTTTGTCGTTGGCTCAGCCCCCCCCCCCCAGTCAACCAAGATGAGTCAAACAAGTCAATAGGAAATGACTAAATTTGCACGAATTTACAGTTGTTTGAGTCCTAGCTTCTCTCCAAAAGAAAATGCGAACTCTTCAGGTTGTTACATATTTTTACAAGGAATTGTTTCTAAAACGTAATATGAATCGAAATTTAAATTGAATTGATGCAAAACAAATTGCTTGGTTACTATTTTTATACGCTGTGAATAACATAGCAAATTTTAAGGTAAAATGTTACTATTTTGTAAGAAAATTGTATCGGAATTGTTTTGAATGTCTCATGATTTTCCTGCAAGGGATTGCTTTTAAGACATTTCGATCGTAATATTATTTTAATTTATCAAAATTGTTGTGTTGTTATTACTTTTACTTTCTGGAAATAACATAGAAAATATAATTATAATATCTAATTATTATTTTGTACGTAATATAATACATGTTTTTATTCCCTTTGCAGCACATCCGAAGACTGTGTAGTTATTGAAGACGTCTACGGTGGCAGTGGACATCAGTGGCAATGAAAACATCTGGCAGACATTGATAACAAGTCTATCTGGGCATGCTGAGTGCACACACCTCGAAGATTTCGCTTGATAAGTATAGGATATAAAATAGCAATAACAGACAGAATCTATAATTTTATTATTTGAGACAGTGGCGGCATTACTGATAGCACTGCATAGACAGCTGAGGGTTCAAAGTTAAGGGTGCGAAACTCAAGTATATTCCTATAACTTTTTGGATTGTAGTCAACATTTTTTTTTTTTTAAGTTTGTTAAGTACTGTTGAGGATGATTGGTGTGGCTGTGTGTGGATCTTTGTGCGGAAGGACACTTCTGGACCTTGTGATACTAGTGTGGAAGGATACTGTTCAACTTGCAAGTAGATCCAGAAGCAACATTGGACAACCAGTCTGTCTCAAGATGGCGTCTCGGTAAGTGAAAGCGTGCTCGTTGTCTGTCTCGCTAGTCGGCTGGTAATAATCGTGTAATGTCGCAATAAAAAGTTAAAAAAGTAAAATATTCTCATCATAACAATTCATATAATATATATTATTTCAACTTCATTAAATAATGCAGTTTCAATAATTGCCGCTAGGAGTGCTGCCATTAGCTGGCCTTTTATTTTAACTGGGCCGTGAATACTGCCGGCACACTTAACTGAGTTCCCGGAAAATATGTGAATTACAAGCCTTCGCCCTTTTGTCTCTTAATAAACTCTTATCGCTGTTCCACCGAAAGTACGCACATCGGTTGGAACACTTACAATCGTGTAGCATGCAAAGTGGATACCTTAGTCCATAAAGTCTTAAACGGCATTAGTGCAGTTGCAGCTGTGAAACTAATACGGTGACAGACGCGATCGTCGAACCTTTCCGTTTATTGTAAGCGTGCTTATAAATAACACAGACCTTTAGTATGTCGTCCATATAAAA
This sequence comes from Medauroidea extradentata, assembly GCA_003012365.1. Lineage (NCBI taxonomy): Eukaryota > Metazoa > Arthropoda > Insecta > Phasmatodea > Phasmatidae > Medauroidea > Medauroidea extradentata. The sequence continues at coordinate 47,089 of PNEQ01060669.1, read as the reverse complement.
AAAGTAATAAGCACAAGACCTAAATGCAAATTTGTGTCGAATAATTATAATTAGAGACCAGGAATTATAGTGAATCCTTTTGAGAAGACGTTTATAGATTTCGAACTTCCTTGCGTGTGAGTTCAACCGCAAATTTATCACTGTTTATTAAACTCGGCCTTGTGAAGATTGCGTCCATAAAATACTACATGAAAACACTCACAGACTTCCACGGTACTTTGTCAGTAGCCAGTAAACAAGTAGCTGAAGACTAGTTGCACACAGGACTCTAAGAATCCATTCAAAAGGTCGCTGAACTGTTGCAATTTCTGGGCCACTAAATACATTGTCAGGTAACCTCCAAAGAAATAAAACAATCCATGTTGTTAAAAAAGGAAATAATATGAGCAGTGATAAGCATCTGTGACGAAAGGCAAAAGAAAGTGCATGCCAATACTCCAATTGATTGTGCAACGAAACGAGCCGCGGAGCCAGAAAGAAAATTTGAAAGTTTCGTTAAGAAAGTCAGACAAGAAGATGCTACAGCTACGGAAACAGGAACTACACAATCAACACCTGTTAAGAAGAAAAAACCATCAAAGAAGAAGATTGAGCTGGACTCACTTGACTGTGAGGTAGTGAGGAAAACTGTACAAGAAATGAACACAATGGAGCAAAGTGCTTACGATTGAGAAACTATGATTTGTATTACGGGACGAGATCGGATTTTATGGGACTTGGAAAACACTAGGGATAATTCGAAATAAGCTAGGTTTCCTGTTAAAAAACATAAATACAGGAGGTGTTACATGATGTAAAGTAATGATGTAACGTGGCGGACACGCCACTTGAGTAGGATGAGGGAAAATCACATATTTGGTGACGAAAACCTTTCTACGGTGTACGTCAGTAAAACACTGATTCATACAAACTACCCAATCAGCAAATGTTGGCAACATTATGATGTTCCAGGCGTTTACAAAAATGATAGACCTGGACAAAGGTGGATTATTTTACATTTTGGATGCGAAAGTTCAATTCAATAAGCATTGTTAATTTTTAATTTGAAAACTAAATCGGTTTGCTATTACAATGAAATGAATGCTGAGATTTTTACGAAATTGTGTGAATTATTGCTCATACTGAACTTACCACCCGATTGTATAATTGACCTTAACAATGCACCTTATATTAAACGTCATCCATTGTATAAAGTGATAGGTATTGACTAAAAGTTCAGAACACTGAATTTTATAAATAAAGTATAAATGTGAATTGCTATAAAACGTCAAGTTGCACTCTGCACCTGTGCCATATCGCACTGACAGCATTTTCTGCGCACGTGGCCACACATTTATACGATTACCATCATGCAAATGCGATCTCAAACTTGTTGAATATGTTTGGAGTCAGCTATGTTAAAATCCCAGCTAGCTTATAACACCCTAGCTCATTTACCATCTGAAATATCATTATTAATTCTCCAGTACTGAGCATTCAAAAAAAAAAAAAACAGTTCAAAAAGGCGAAGACACATCAGGAAACATATTAGACAAATTTCAATTTGATGGACATCGCTATCGATATTGTAAGTATAACTTGCCGAAGAGTCATAGCGACAGTCTCAGTGACAATAACAGTAATGCCAGTATTAGTATGAATAGCGGCACACAGTATGTATTGTGTTATAAAAAGCTCCCGAACACAATTTCCTCATCAGAAAAGAAGATACCTCATGTCTTAGAAACTCACGTACGTCTCAAACGCTTGGATGACATTTACTGGAAAGATAACTTTCTCATGTTTTGCAATCGCTAAGTGGAGTTGCAAACGCACCCGACTATAGGCCTATTACTTGAGTTACTTCTACACTTTCTCCAACACTTCTCTTTCAACAAACTGTTACATTACAGACGACTTAGTGAGAAGTATAGTATGCTTACAACTCATTGATTATTAACTCATATACATTTTTCGAATTCAAATCCAAACTGTACGGTGTCAAAATTATGTAACGTTTAAATTTTTGACCGTAAATCACACTTCCTAACAATATATTTTTTGACATTAATTTTGTGTTTTTTTAATGGGGCGCGGCGATCGAGGTATTGGACCAGTCGCCTCCTACCTGTTCAATTTGGGTTTGATTCCCGATGTGTCTCGGCACGAATTTTTCGCATAGGCCTATGGGAAATGTGGTATACGGGCAGGTTTGCTCGGGGGAGCTCTTATGTTACCCGCCTATTTAATTCCGTCACTGCTCCATTCTCATCTCACCTTCACCTCAGCGACAGGCACGTCTCGCTAGTTGAGCACCCTGCTGAACCTTCAGCTCAGCCTTCTCTCATACACGACGTGACTGACCGAAGGCGGGAAACACGAAGAGGATTTTCACTTCACATTTATGTTTCATAACAACGTATACAAGTATGACGTTTGGTTAACCGAGTGAGGTGACTCAACGAAAATCGCATTCAGGAGAACCTGGATTCTATTCCCTCCTCCAATCGTCCTGATTTCGGCTTTCCATTGTTTCCCGAAATCGCTTCGGGCGAATGTTGGGACGGTTCGTAAACCTAGGTTGTCCTCGTGTAACGCTGTATGTAACATTCTCTAATCTCCTCGCTGGCGGAGAGAAGTAAAATGCCACGTCAACAAATCATAGTTTATGAAATCTGCTAATTTGTTTCCCTAAAAAACTGTTTAAGGACGTTGGACCCGTAAAAATTCAAAATTTTAAATTTTATGCCAAACACTGTTCAACTTTTACACACCAGATAACATGTCATTTCCCGGAATAAAAAAAAATTAGGGCCCACAGTTTTAGCATAATCACCTATCAAAGTCACAAAATGGCAGTTGCGGTGTAGCCAAAATAATAAGAAAATAATTAACTTGCAGAAACAAGATAATTCGTTTCGATACTTAATGATGTGAACTACTTGAGATACTTTTGTAAACCCTAAGCGATATATTTTTGTATTTTTAAAAATTGATGAAAATGAGTAAATTTTTGCATAACTTTGACTTTCGGCTACTACTGAAATATTCAAAACTAACTTTTGCAAACATGTCATGAAATGCATTGATACACTGACTTTCAGTTCCCGTAATTTTGAATTCATTAGTTAATTACTTTTTTTTATTTTGGCTGCACCGTAATGGTCATTTCGTGACTTTGATGAGTAATTTTGCAAAAAAAATATGGGGCCTAATTTTTTTTTATTTCGGGAAATTACGTGTTATCTGATATGCAAAAGTTGAACAGTGTTTGGCACAAATATAAAAAAATGAAATTTTACGGGTCCAACGCCCTTAAAGCTGGAAATGAAGAAACCCAAGAAACATGTAGAATTTAATTATTATTGATTTACAGGTAAACATGTATGATGGGGTTCATTGAGCGACACAACAAAGTCACAGTTCAAACGGCTGGTCCTAGAAACACGAAGTTCTGAGTGTGTGAGATGCCCTCCGAGCGGAGACAAGCACTAAGAAGGGATTTCTTTAAATTCGACCCCCAAGGAAAGTAAAATGGGTGAAATCTATTTTCGACGAATAGTCTATGTAGCTCGTACCCGAATCAATTACATTGTGATTTTTAGTCCAACAGTACGCTCATAAATATGCATATTAGACAGTTTCAAGATTTTTCGATATTCAACAGTTAAGGTAGCGAAAAGGCGTGAAATGTGTTTTCGATCACTCATCCATATCTACCAAACAAGTCGAGAGGATGAAGTGATATTGTGTTCAGAATGATGCTTGCGTAAATACCTTAAAGTGTACTTTATTACTTCTCTGAATTCGACACCAATGATGTAAAACGAGGGTAATATATATTTTCTATTAATAATTTATATACATCGACAACCACTAAGCTTTCAGATTTTTAGGTGTTTTAGCTTATGAATAATGCTAACTTGAATACATGTAAAACAGTTTCACGATGGGTGGGTGAAATTTGTCAATGAATCGTCGATTTATCTTAAACCTTACGGGATAACCGTGATACGTCTGTGTGACACACATAAAATAGTCTAAAATGTTCTTCAACGTTTTTTAAAATTCCTTCTTCTTGGGCGTGTAAAGACGTGGCATATGTTTACGATAGTTCCTCGATATGTATAGAACCCGTCGAGTTTCACAGTTTCTTTTCGCTTCACGATGATAATTACGTAAATACTCGTAACTATATTTCAAATTTTTTCTAATTTAGGTTTACAAATAGACGAAATGTGTTTTTAAATCAACCAGTTGACATAACTTTGACCCGGTGGGTTATTGTCATGTTTTTCACTACAGTTGGATTATTTTAGAAGCGTATACAAATAATTTCACGATTTTTTGTGATGAACTTCATAAGGAGCGAGAAGGTGTTAAATTAGTTTTCGATTAGCCCACACGGTGTTTGTGTTTGACTGCTTGATTCAGTTGTTAAAGCTTCTGTCTGGATGGCTAAGAGTCCCGGGTTTGATGTACAGACGGGGAGGTGAAATTATAATGCTACATCTCAGGGTTCAAGACTGTGTGTTGTGCTCGGAGCTGTTTGTCCTTTCTGAATAATGTTGAAATGGATCCCAAAAAAAGACTGACCTTGTGTAAGTCTATGTGTAATCTTCTCTGATGACCTTGCCGGCGATGAAAAGTGAAATTCCAATGAAATAATTCATAGTTGATCAAAACTGTAAATTTGTTCCGCTTTAAAGCTGAGTAGGTCTGGAAATGAAGAAACTCAAGTAAAATGTAGAATTGAAGTATCATTAACTCGCATTCCTTCGGGAGGTAATGGCAAACCACCGCAGACCATTCTCGCCTAACAACTCCAGGTGTTCTCTCTGAGGCCATCAACTTCCAGAAAGTAAATGGAAATGGCATACGAAAAAAAGATGAAACATATATTTATGTAACCAGTTGAGATACAGAAGTGTGGTCTGCTTCAGAATGATGTTAACAGAAATACATTAAAATATTACATGATTTTCTACCGGATAAAAAATAAACTACCACGAGAAAAAACTATTTTGTAACCTTCTCAAGGCAGACGACCCGATAATCAAGCACAATTAACGAGAAATAGTTTATACGATGTCACAATTTGTAACTAAATCGATGCATGTTCTTATACAATCCCTATGTTGTAGAAAATGAATATTTATATTTATGAATACTTTCAATTTTACGTAGCGGAGTTTTTTTATAGTTATGTTCGTTAGGTTCTGGGTTCTAATTACTAGTAAGGCTGAGACAACGTGCAATTCTGACACCTAAGGACAACAAGGCTGAATAAATTTGACATAATGATGAAGTCGTTTGAAGTGTTATAAATCGGTAAGAATGGATTATACAGTTCATTCAGTTGCGAATTATGGTCACAGTAAAATGTAAGTGGTATTATATTGACTATACACTCGGAGCATGGGTACACCGTATATTTGAAACCGTGAAATATCCAGTCTTTCAATAAGTTACAAGGGATTTCACTAGAGAATCTGTTGTTTTGTCGTCAGTGTTGACTGATACAAAAGTGAGAAAACAAGATATTGCATATATGTATATATTTATGTATATATATATATATATATATATATATATATATATATATATATATATATATATATATATACACACACATACATACGCGCGCGCGTGTGTGTGTGTGTGTCTGTGGAATGACCTGTCATGAGGATGTAAGGAACTTCTAGCTGTAAATAGTTTTCAGATAAGGAAATATAAGTAAGCATTTATAAAATCATGGAGTGTTAAGATGTTTGCTTCAAGTTATAATTTTTAGAGTAACTATTATTATGCATATTAATTATATATTTCATTCGTTTGTATCTCTTCACAACTAATAATATTACGTTCGTACATAACTCTACGCAACTAATAATTGTTTGTATTTTTAATTATTCAAAGCAAATAAATACTTGCTTTTATTATAGTAGCTTAGTTTGTTTGCTTCATAGTACTGTATAATTTCTTTACGAAATATTATGCATTTATTTTTGAATAACTTTTAGAGTAATTTATATTGTCACCATACGCACAGTACAAATCATCTGTAGCTTAAAAAAAACTATTACCACAAACACGCAGTCATATTTATATTTACATTAACTGTAACTTAATTTATAAAAAAATAACATAAACAATGTGTGCGTGTTGAAGAAATGTTTAAGTCATCTGTGAAGAGAAAACACTTATGTGCACGTCACTTACATTATGTTACTAATTTACAAATAAAAATTTGTTTAAATATGAACCATTACAACGAAATATTTTTGTTCAAAAAAGCGGTATTAATGTCAAAGAAACGTGGAGTTACTAAAATAAAGTTTAACACACATTTTTAATGGTACAAATAGTTGCAGTCTTTCGAATGCAAGCACTTCACGCTCATATATATATATATATATATATATATATATATATATATATATATATATATATATATATATATATATCTTTGCTACAAATAAAAAAATATAAACTTAGCAACACCCAAATATATGTTTTAAAAGGTCCCATTGCTGTAAAGCCAGAATTATTCATTGCAGTTAAACTAATAAGACATTTTATTTGCTGCAAGTAATGCATTTTCACTGAATATTATTTTAAAGATTTTCTATACAAATATTTGGTGCAACTCAAATGTGTGAGTTAAAATGTTTGTAATTTATATTTCATACCCATAGTGAACGTTTAGGAGATGCGAACTTGTTTGACGCATACATTAATAGTTAGATAATTTAGTTCTAAATCTAATGTGTGTTGTTTGAATTTGTGCGAACTTTGATTTATTCCAGTGCAAGCATGCGCGATAGTTCCTGCTGAAGCTAGTTCCTGGTTCCGGTGCTTGATGTCACGATCGCTGACGGAAGAAGAGTTTCCACACAGGATGTGGGCAGGATTTCCGCGAGCGACACGTCCTTCTTTATACCCGCGAGCGAGTCATGCGTGGCTTCGGAAAGGAATTTCTATTCCGAGTAAGTCGCTGCTGCAGGCAGCAAACACAAGGCCTTGGAACGGTCACCTCCGTTAAGTTTGTGAATGGGAAGTGTCCATCCTCTCTTCTAAAGTAAGAGAGACGGAATTCCCTCTTGCCACTACAGCGGTTATTTTGACCTCTTGACGAAGATATCACTCATTCATGTAACGAGTGAGTGAGTGTGTCTGTGTTGTATGTTTGTGTGAGAGAGGGAAAGACAGGAAGAGAAGGAGAGATGGAGAGACAGAGATCAGTAGAGAGAAGAGGGACACAGAGGAAGATAAAAGGTGTGAAATATAGAGAGAAGAAAAGTGGAATAGAGAAATAAAAGGAGTGAAATAGAGAGAGAGGAAGAGATGGAGAGAAAGGGAGAGAGATGGAGGGAGGACGAGAGATAGAGTGAAAGGGAGAGGGAAGAAGAGATGGAGAGAGAGGGACAGGAATGCTGAGAAAGGGAGAAACGGAAAGAGAGGGAGAGATAGTGCGAGGAAGAGAGATGAAGTGATTAAGTGAGCGTTGATGAACGTGGCAAATTGAATATCCGTCATGATTTATGATAATTTAGATTTTTTGTTTACAATTTCATTTCGTAGAATATAATTTGCTGGCAAACTGTCACGTTGGGTGCAAATGTAGTAATTTTCTGGTAGTGAATAAAACAAATATACATCTGTGTTTGTCTATGGCAACACGCGTGTACATTAACCCGTCCCAAGGAACACCAGACACCTTCTGTTAACACACGTGGGTAGTTCTGTGCAGGTTCGGCCTTATCGCGGTGATGAGTTAGAGACTAGGACGGCATTGCTAAACGTTTTTACAATGGTTCGGGTGCAGGCCATGGCTTATCTGTGACTAATTAAAATCTTGGTACAGAATCTTCTATAGGGTACAGATGTGTACAACTCAACTTTACCGTCAAAATTACATCTATGTCTCGTAGAGGTGTGTTGTTGGCGAGAAGACCGAACGCCCTTTAGTTACTTGCGCCTAGAGGCTAGGATAATGCTAATGCGTGATACGCGTACTTCCTCGATCTTACAGATTCCTCATTTCCAGGTCTCGAACGCGCAAAAAACGTCTACCTAGACAGCAACTTAAAAAAGTGAACTTAATTTTTTTTTACTTTGCACAAGAGATTGTCAATTTATTTTTAATAATAAAATTTCTAAAGTTATATTAGATACTTTGTACTATATATTACTATATTTATGATTACTTCAAGCGTAAAACATGTCTAATTGTAATACATTACAATTAATAAACATGTTTTTGTTAAATAGCTATTAAAATCACTGCTACTTGTTCTATTAAAGAACACTGCCCAGCGTTGCCTTCATTTGTTTATAGCTGCACACGGGACGACAAATAACAAACCGTTATTTATCCGATACCATCTCAGGTTGTTTACGAATACGATTACGCGTTAAGTCCCGGCCGTTGCTTTTCTGACACCTAAGATGGTAGCACGAATGAATAACCTAATTTTTAGGAATACCGTCCTACAGTTCTACTGAGGACCCAGAATATCGATACATATCACTTGGCCAACAGCAGATTATTACCAGGGTTTACTACCACACTAGACGGTCTGTACGTACGCACGTACGTAAGGCTTTCAAGATTGGATTCAGAACGCTATAAAATAAAGACGTGGACAAAAGCGATATTTAGTAATCCAAAAAGTTGGGCAGTAAATTATGGCACATAAATATTTGGATGTAAGGAAATAAAATAGTTTACGACTTAAAGAGGAAGTATTATAAAAATAATATGTTTAATTAAGTCTTACGTTTTTATGACTACTGATTCTAGCATCACGTAAGGGAAATGGAAAGGTACGATGTCGAGAGGACGAATGGAATACTCAATCTTCAAATAAAAACCCCACCTACTCACCAAATTCGATGATAATTTTTTGTCCGAGTAGATATTTTATAGCGGACGTTTATTTATACAGCAGTATGTGGTAATATGAAGTATGATTTACTTTCGTACATCTGCTGAACTCTCGCACATATATTTTCTGATAGTAAAATTATTTTCAAATAAAAACTCTAGAATTTTTGGAATTCGGTTATCATACAGGCCTAGATATCTTCATATTAAATATTGTAAAAATGACAGTTTTCCAGTTTGTGTTCTCAAGCACTTATTTGTCTAAAAACAGTTAAAATATTTTACTCGAAAGTAAAGTAACAAAAATATGCTTATGGCAACATAAACGGGATTTCTGAGAATACGTCGTGGAAGATCTAAATGTCACAGGATCAGAAATGACGAAATTCAAGCAAACATGCACATGGATTGAAAAATACCGTATCTAGAAAAACTTCGGCCCAATACGGATAGAATCAGATCATAGGAAGAGGGGAAGGCTACGAAGGAGTTAGAGATACAGCAACGATACCATAAATACAAAAGGACCTTATAAGACGACGAGGTGTTTCACAGAAGGTGGATATTGCAGACAGAGAAACGTTCTTTTGTACATAAACCTTATTATTCCATAGTAGATCACTCACACTTCTATAGAAAGCATCAGCTTGTTGTCATCTCCTTACTACTCTTCCCGTGTTTCTTCCATTATTTTCCAACACGCTGCCTACGTATCTATTATAGCAATCCACCTGATTCAATTCTAATCCATCAACTTTTATTTCCTTCTTTGCGCTGATACATCACTTCATTCTTTCAACAAGATTTTATTTAACTTGCAATGTTCATATTTGCAAACTATTTTTAACCATTTTCGACTTTTGTAGGAAGAGATTTTCCACAAATGCGCATTAGTTCTCAGATGTAAGTTTTTGTTCCACTTCTTCGTATACTGCTTTAATTTGCTACCATTTACGCAAAAGTGGTGGATGTATAAAGTAAAACAGTAATAAAATTAATTAATCAATTGACTCGTTTATTTATAGATATATAGGTTCCAGAATACGTTTCAGCTTCCATTTCTTTTAGTTTTCTTTTGTTTTCTTAAATTGCAGTCATGGAATGAAAAGTTTAACATAAGTATCTTTGTAAGTATAACAATTTTCTCTTCCCGAAATTATTATTCACACTGGCTCATAATATTTATCCTGACACGTCTGCGTTTATTTAGCGTACGATAATTATATATATATATATATATATATATATATATATATAAGCAATAAAATGCTACGTATTGCCTCAGCTCAGCATTGAGAATTTTGGGAAGTTGCAAAAGTAGGGAAAATTGCAATTCTGTTTGCTCCATCTGAGAAAAGACAAACAGTATCATAAGCACCAAATACGCCCTCGATATGAGCTATGTGGCCATGTGTATAGAAGATCTAGGTGTCCGCCTTCAGAGCCAAGAAACCTAAAGTGGCAGGACTGCCGACAGCACATCTAACGTTTTCAAATTCGCCGACATGATGTAAGGAAGGAAAATATTACTTTTCAGGATTTTGTAGAATTTTATTATTCTATTACTTAACACGAGTGACTGTTCCAAATTTTAAGAAACACATATGTTTGGAATTATGCAGTAGTTAGCGAAAAGTAAATTCCTGTTGCTTATTTCACGAATAAGACATCGATTTTTTTTGCAAATGGTCGTAATCCAATAGTAAATAAATCTCAAACGATATATTTTCAGGGTTTGTCGAGCCACTATTAATTTATGCGACAGTGTATTTCGTTTGTGTGATCATAGTAGATGATACACAAAATTTTTGAGAATATTTCCTATGAAATACACAAAAAATTCTGTTAAAATGTCACGTATATTACAGCAATGTGGCAATGTTTTGCCAAAATACCGTCAATATAATGACTGACTCGTATCAAGGATGTTTTCATGTTCACACACATTTCACAAGATTTTACGAACAGTATGGTTTACGAATAGTCTGTGTCGTTGACTTTGATTATTCTGGCTCTTGAAATTTATTATTTACATAAGTTTTTTATTTGAAATGTGTGAATATAATGACGGAAATAAAAAATACTTTCAAATATTTAAAAAATAATTAAATATTGGAATAATAGAAAATTTGTTAGGAAGGGAGGGGGGACGCTTCGTGTTTTCCCGACTAGGTCACCAAACTAAAAATTTTCACTGGTCCTAATCTTTGATAAGTGACTAAGGTCGCATTTTACTTGCTGCTGAGAGCAGCTTTACTTACTGAAGAGCGTTCCTTTAGATGCTGAAGATACTGGCAAGTTACTGGAGATATGGCCAAATAACGCGTCCCTACCAGCTGAATCTACTGGCGTGCAGGGGGTCAGGCAGTCTTAGCAGTAGCAGATGGCATAAATATGGCGGAAATATAAATTGAACATAATCTTGAGATGTATTGATGTTATGTGAAGATCTGGATATTGTAATGAGAAGTGAATTTTATCGCCGTAATTAACTATGAATGTTTTAATTTTGGTTTGCTCTCCTGTATAGGACTAATCTACTATTAATTATTTGCGATGTGATCTCTACGAACGCTGATGTTTACACATAAGACAATATTTATAGAAATATTTTGCATTATTTTAAACTTGAAACATGTTGCTAAAGAAAAGAATAAACAAATGCAAAAAACATAAAAGTAAGTTATAAATGAGTGAGAGAGTAATAAAACCAACATACATTTAGGAGAATAAAGGTGGGCTCCCTACTAAATGGCTCAGAATTGGTTTATGCCCACATTTGTTTTGTCCACACTTCAAACGAATTGTGTTTCATTACGTCCATGACTATTTTGGTTTAATTATTGAAACTAGTCTGTGCATAATACGTTATATTTCACTGGAGACAAGTGTGTAGTTATGTGTGAGAGTAGTTATAAGTGATTACGAACATTTGTAGTCATTCGCCAGACAAAGGAAATATTTTTTCATCAAACATTTTTTGAACAATGATAACTTGAGTCCTGTAGGAACAGATGAAACGTTTTTGTAGTAAAATATTTCAACTGATTTGATGAACCAAGTGTTTACCAAGTTTACCAGCATTTAGAAGCTTTGTTGACTAACAATGCACCCGTTACATACTGACAGCCCTCATGCCGTAGTCGAAACGGACAATTTTACGTTTGAGCATACATAATATATGCGAGTAGGAATTGTTATTTTATATTACCATTGATGGCTACAAACTATCACAAATATTTTATCGCAAGTCTTAATGTTTAATATGAAATAGTTCTTACTATGACGTAAATACTGTGGTATCCCACGTACTATTAAAAACGGAACTAAAAAAAACCTGTATTTAATTCATCACACAGTGCTATATATGTAAGTAAAAGTTTTTAAACAATATTTTGCAGTTGAGAGGAATATTTCATTTTTATCACTCACGATGCACTTCCAGCTCCTGGCTGGTAGGCAACACGGAGCACACGGTGTACTGTATGGTTGCGGTAGCATCAAGGCGCTAATTCTTTACAAATATGCATTGGTGTATTGAACTCGTAATCGTTCAAGCTTTTAGGCAAATTTAGGTTATGTTTAATTACAGGTGTATTCGTATGCCAGGTTATATTTCATAGAGACTAGAATTAATTATAATTGACATAATTCAATGAAAATAAACCCGTACTAGATAAAGTTTTCACATACGCTAGAAGTAGATGAACAATCAGATCAACAATTTCTCGCACCTGTTATTTTTTAAATCAGCAAGTTTATAAGGCCACTGTAGAGTACTTAATCATGTAGAAACAACTGCATGTGTGGCATACTGGAGCCATACGAGCCAACATGAGGCGGAAATACGTTTTTTAATCAGTCGTTATATAATATACCTAATCGGTAGAATTAGGCCCGGCCAATAGGAAACATTTCACAGTACGTATTGACCAATCAGACACAAATTTCGTATGTCGTTGTCTCGTGTGGTCAATAACTTAGCTGGTGATTTTGGGGAAAGTATTATGCAGCATTTTGTATCTGTGCATAACGTTCACATATGCACCTCTACTTCGCGGCTATTGGCAGAGTGTATTTATTCAGAGGTGTCGCTTATTTGACTGTACCAATGGGAATAAGGTTACTGCGAGACCACACGTCTGTGATTTTCTGGTAGATCCCAAATATGTTGAGAGTTAAAAACCGCCAATAACAGATCATGAATCAGAGCTGCTATGTACATACGAGGCCTGGAAACAAAATGTTGCATAATACTTTTCACAAAAAATGAGCAGCTCTGCGAACAATATTCCGAGTAAGCTAATATTACAGACCTGAACATAACTTTTTGTATATCTAACACTTTTGGGCTGCCGCAGTCAAATGATACCGAGTGCAGTGCCTGTAACCACTACAGAAAACATTTGAGTATGAGTTACAATTCACAGCAAAGGAACTGTTATTTTTATGGAAATAAAAAGGGCGGAAGTGACATGAAACATATAACAAACCACATTTATAATGTCACAGAAAAAAACTCGTTAAGCCCTATTCTGCTGGCGCATGTTCATTGTTTCAGCACATTAGGAGATAATTTTTCTCAGAACTACCACTAAACGTGCCTTTACTATCAATAACTACGAGAAGATAAAAAAACACATTTAAGACTATGCCTCTCTATTTGCGAATTTTAAATGCTACGCTTGGAAACATGGTTACAGGGCATCTCAAAATTGGTAAAATAAACGGCTTACTCTGTCTGCGGCAACGTAAAAAATAACCAAACGCAATCGTAAAACAAAAATAGGGAAGCATGCAGTGGACTTTACTATGCACTTTCCGTAAATAAAAAAGTAGGGTCGCCGCTTGAAGTCCCACAAGAAAGGGCCAACGACCGAGACACCGCGCACAGTTTCCACGCTCCGCTCATATGCGACACTGTTGCCATGTCATGAGCCAGTCTAGATCTTACTGCCTGCGTGTTTTCTCACTTCAGCCGCGGCATCTACCGCCTGCTGTTCAATGCTTCCCGACACGAACCGTTTAGCGGAATTAACGGCGACACGCAGAATTATTCATGAAACTATTTCACAACTAAAAGAATGTCGTAGTTGATTTATCTTCCTGATTCGAGACGGACGGAAAGGTTTATAAAACTAACTACCCCATTTTGTCTGCGCTGTATTTGTGAGAAATAGAAATGATTATGACTACGGCTCAGAAGATGAGCATTTTCTAAATGAAATAAAAAACTAAGTTCAGGCAAGAGATTATTTTTTGTAAAATAAAGTAAGTGAAATCTGCATAAAAATTAACTTTCCTTGTTTACAATCAACATCTAAACCTTCTCACGACTTTAGCTCTTCAGGACAGTCCAAGTAACTCGACTGTTATGTCACGGCTGCGTCCAATGTGCTTATTATATTTTACGACATTGCTGTATACTTTAAATAGAAAAAGAAATAATCTTCCAGCTTTCTAAAACAGTGCGTGATTAGCAAAATATTACTTTTATACTCTGAAATCAAAATTTTGCAAAATACATGTTTTTTTGCAAGAAGTTTTGCAAGGTAGTTAAACATTTCATAAATCACTGACGAAGTATTGGGCAAGAAAATTACTGAAATCGGTAGTTTTGTAAGGAAAAGAAAAGCGTTATATTGAGAGGTAAAATATTTCTGTGCCGGTTAAAATCACATTACAGGAAAAATATACCCCTTGTAAAAGGAAATTCATACACGCCCTAATGTAAATTATGCCAAGAGTTAAAATTCTGTGTGTTCACATTATTTACTTCCTTTGTGTTATCTGTACATTAAAACTATAACACTTTTGCATGTGCAACTTTTGACAGAATATCGACATTCACATTTTTATGTCTAATTCAGCGTCTACATTGATGTGAAAACTGCAGAAAAAATCAGTATTGATTCGCAACATTTTCCACTCAAAAAATTATGGTTATAATTCAGTGTTTAATTCAGTGGCTGTAGGTACGTGTTGGTATATGGTATATGTTGTTTCACGTACGATGTTCCCATTGGTTGTTTCCCCCACTCGAAATGTAAAGGCAAGAGCCGTAAATGAAGACCCAGTAGTCTTGGTGTGCAAATTATATTAGTTAATTTTGCATTCGTTTTGTATCGATAAAATAATATTCATACAAATGTCCGTACCTTGGTTTATCGTCTACACGTGCGAGAATTAGTGCGCTGGAAGTCAAATTATTCTCCTTCGCTACAAAGTATGGTATGGCATAGATATCGAAATCGTGTACTTAAGTATCTAGTACACACACAGCGAACGTTATATAGGGAGGCTGATGGCGGATTAGCCACATTTTTACATTTGAATGAAAAAATAAATGTAATAACCGTTTAAAACATTTGAAGTTTTAAACGTTATGTTCGTAGCAATAGCTTCTCTCTTTCTCTCTCTCTCTCTCTCTCTCTCTCTCGCAGTTTTCATTAAGAAAGAAAGACAATTGACTATTTTATGAAAACAGTTTTAGACTTTTTTAATTTAGGGAGGGGCGGTATATCCCGATATCAAACCCCTTTTTATTCCTCCTTTACCCCTGGCTACGCCACTGTATTTTATACTTATCCAACAGTGCGTTTTATAAAATGCTTCTGAGTCATACAAGACCACTCCACATTAAGCGACTTTAATAGTAAAAATAACATTAATCAAATTTAAATTCTGATGACTCAAGATGTTTTCGAAATAGCTGAAGCGTCCATGGTAATTGATGGTTAACATAGTAAATGCTTGGTAGATAGGTAAACTGAGAGAGGAGTTCGTTCTGGTCGCTCATAGTGCACGCTTGGATGACATTTTCTGTCTCTACCTGTCTCCAAAAGAATAGTGATTCACTAAATTCTTCAAGATAGGCTTCAAAATTAAAAAAAAAGTATATCATTCGCTCGTTTATAAACACCCCTCCCCCAAATCTATCTCCAAAAACTAAAAAAAATACTAACTTACTATATTTAGCCTCGCATTTTCTTCCTGTTAGTAGCGAACAGGGACACTTGTAAAACAATTTAAAAAAATTTACTAATTGAAGTATAGAAATTTATCGTACAGCATTACTAGTAGAACTTTTCATAAATATACTGTAAACATTTAAAAGTCAATTGATTAAATTGTTTATATTGCTGATCGTTTATAGATCTCAGAAATCACAACTTCACTGTTAACTCCAGTTTCCATATTTCACAGTTCAAAACAATTCCGCACCAGACTACTTACTACCCGCGTCAACCAGCGTGAAAATAATGGTTCGAACATTCCGGTAAAAGCAGGTGAGGCAGGCGCCAGCTATACGCGTTACCAACTCCTACTGTGCGCACTCCCGTTTGAAAACTTGCAAACATTTTAAACGCTGGCTGAAGCAGGTTCACGTGGGTAACTATAGCGCAGGCAAGCCGCGCCCAGCGTGCGGTCGCCCTTACACGGGATAAGAACCTACTATCGTCCACACCAGCAATTGTCAGGTTTCTTATCTGCATGTAGGCCTAAGCCCAAAGAGGTTTGTTATCATACAGGAGGGCAAATTTAATAATTTATTTCTCAGTGTCATTTAAATTTTGGGCATTTCTGTAACATTTTAATAATTTTCACACTCTTGATTGACATATCAGAAAAATTCCTGAGTTAATTTTTTGATAGATACTAATGCAAACATAATTTGTAAGACGAAAATCATCTCGATATCTCAACGGGTTTAATAGCTACAGAGGATTGATTGAAAATACATACAGTTTTTTTAAAACTGCTTTCAAGCTCAAATTTCGAAAAATCCTGGCATTCATTTTTAAGATATCTACGCAACAATTGTTCTGAAGTAAACATCATTTCGATAACTTGATTGGTTTAAGAGACACTGAGGATTAATTAGAAAATACGTTTTATTTTTTTAACTACCTTCTAGGATAAGTTTCGTTAAATCCAATATACTCTTTTTAGATATTTACGTAAGCTTCAATCTAAAGCAAAAAATTACCTCCATATCTCAACTGGTATAAGAATAACCGTGAAATTGAAAATACATTTCACGTCTTTCCATCTCCTTAGTTTTCGAATTTCGAAAAATCGAGAAATTGGGCAATATGCTTCTGTTTACGTGATAAGTTGAAGTAAAAAACGATTACGGTAGGTTTCTAGTTTCATGAGATATCCGCTATCCGTTTAAAACATATTTCACAACTTTTTACCTCCTTAATTTTCGAATGTCGAAAAATGCTTTCTTAATGCTCACCTACAACCTATGAAGAACTCCCAGACCCAACGGTTTGGGCTGTGCGTTGTCTGTCAGTCAGTCGCTGGTAGGATGTAATTAAGTGGATAACTTGGCGCTATAACACAGACTAATGACACCGAAGTGGACGTTTTCATTATAAAATTGTTTTCACTCAAGAATAAAAATTCATTCATAATCTTATAAACAAAGCAATTTAAAAACTAGGAAGTACTATTGGGGGTTCAACTTCCAGGGATAAGCTTAAGCATTTTATAATGCTGTGAAAACTATCAGTTAATGGAGAAACAAAAAATGTATGTAATACGGAAATCAAGTTAGTTTAAACCGAAAATACGTTAAAATGATTTGTGTATTTTAACTTTTCTAATGTTTTAAAACCATTTAAATTGATTGTTCTGTAGATAATATATATATGTTAATTTTAGACGCATAATATAAAAATACATTGAATTAAAATTTAAAATTTTGCATACAGAAACACTGTTAACTTAAGGGCGCGGTAGTATACCACAATTTTCATCACGATGTTTTTATTTTTGTATTTGAATCAATTATTTATTGTTTTAGACACAACAAGTGACCAACTTTTTTCCTCTTTCAAAATTATTTATCTCGCATAGTTTTTCGTAATGGCTCGTTAAAGCCAAAATTTGTAAGATTCTGTTTTAACAACGACACTAAAACCAACCACTTTCCGAACTGAATAAAACTTTCTAGTGAATAATATTGTTGTAGGCTACAAGTTCAGCTATGTTAAACCACAAAATAAAATATTTTTTATATTTAGAAAAAAGAATTGAATGTTTCAAATTTTTATTTTAAATTTCAGCATTTTCATTTAAATAGAAAAAAAAAAATCTTTTTTTAATGTACGTGATATTGTAGCTTGCGAAGTATTTATCCGCTGTGAATTTTTTCAGTTTGGTTTGTAAGTTGGTTTTAGAGTAGTTCTTAAAACGGAACATGAAAATTTTGACTTTAACAAGCTATTACGCGAAAAGTATGAGAGATAAAAAAAAATTTCATTGGAGCCAAGTTTAGTCACATGTTTGGTCTAAAATAAGAAAAAATATCTGGTACAAATAAAAAACAACAACGTGGTGATGAAAATTGCTGTATACCGCGCCCTTAAAGGGATTTAATTATACAACCGGGTAAACTCTAGTAGACTTTATGACATCTATCTTAGCTGTGAAGAATGATGCTGTTTTACATACCGAAGTCACGGATATTGTCTAGTTAACGTCGCAAACCATATGAGAACAAATAATACATCTTTAGACTGCGAACTGGGACAAAACTCTTCTACCGCATAAAAGCTTTAAACTTGTGCAGGTAACAATTGAACATTTTTGTATGGCTGAGAATTTTGTATAATATAAATTGTATAAAAGATTTACTTTAATTTACAAATTTTATAGAAGTTTTTGAAAACAGTTTTATTTCAATGCAGTTAAAAATCAAAACAATTATGCGAAAACGTTCAAGTGCAAAATTAGTTCAGGAATATACTCAATAAATATTGTTGTTCTATAATTATAACTGACGGGCGACACGTATAAAAAGAAGAAAAGCCAAACTTTTATTCCACAACTACAAGAGTAATTTGTATGCACTGAATATCGCGAAGATTGATATTAGACCGATGTTTATAAGTCAATTTGGACCACTGAAGTAATTAAATATCGTTACACGAAATATGTTGTTTTCGCTATAAATGTGCGATTCTCTAGAAATATTTTAGCGGAAGCATTATCTTTTTTATTGCAATCAGGAATAATATGTAAAATTTGAGCACTCCACGTTCTGCTAAACTAAATGGGTAGTAATATTTAGCTTTTACTTTAAGTGAACATGTGGGTTTTTTAATTTTTTATAAATTCATTATTTCAATTAAACTAACATATTAGATTTCACTGGGAAAGTATCGAATGATTTTATCTTAAGGACCCAACTTTAGTATAGATCCAAACAAGATCAATAGTTGACAAATATATATTTACGATTGTTAATATAAGCTGAATTACACATAAAATCAACGTGTCATGATACATTTTAAATGTGCAACAATATTGATATTACTTCAATTTTAATAGAATTGTGTTGAATGAATATTCGTGATATTCACTATTTTAAGCAATGTAAATTTTGGTGAACATTGTGTTAGGTACAGTTTGAAAATATTATTAAAATTACAATCAAATCATAAAACTGCAAGAAAGTTGAAGATATAAGGTACATTTAGACCTACTGCTCAAACACTTGCATATTTTGTCAAAATCTCAAGGAAACAAATTTTACATCTGACTTTTAAAATATTGATAACCAACTATCGTATACTGCTTAGAAAAATAAAACTGCTGCTAAAAGAAGGGTTATTTTATATCGTTTTATTCATAACAAGGAAGAAAATGGCCAAATTGTTGTTGAAAATATGGTTTCATGCAGGCTGTTGACTACAGTTTTGTACCAAAGACTTTACGTGAGATGATATTTCTCCTTTTCTCTCTCTACGTAGTAAATTTTTGCGCTTTCGTACAATACGAAAAATATATATATATACAGTGAAATCTCGTTATAAAGAGTATGGTTTATAACATTATCTGTCCTATAACAACAGCTTTATAATGCACCATCTCTCCATAATACATGTAAAATTATTTGGATATAACAACAATCCGCTATAAAGACAGTTTTTGTTGCCATTTACAGTTGTTGTTATAGTGAGATTCCACTATATATATTATGTGCCGTATCTGAGTTTCATGAGGGATCTTTAGCTTAACTTCAGTGACGAAAAATTGAGAGTTTCCGCGTAAACAGTGCCTATTAATGACTAAACACAAATACTAACTTGCAGGCATGTTAATGCTACGTATGCAGAACATCTAGTCGAATCCAATACCAATTATTTTCGTAATAGGACAATGTCACGCCGCAGCTTACCTTAGAGACTCTGGTTGCGGTCAAAGAAGGCGTTTCGTTGGGACGTCAGCTTCCACGCACGGCTGGTTGTCTGCTTGGCGCAATGTCGATCTACGCCACCACGTGCATCAGAAAGCTGTACCTCCACCTCTCTGAATGCACTCGTGAGCGCCGAAAAGTACTCTGGAAGTGTCCTTGGACTCCTGCTCCCGTCTCAGGACTCTGAAGGAGCTCCTCCTGATTGGTCGACGGACTTGCGTCTCGTCGAATCACGAGCGCCGTTGTCGACTGATGACACCGTGGGCACTTCCAGGACACGTTGAGTGGGCAGGAGAAGAAAGTTCAGTAGTCGCTTCATTTACATGTTGTTTGTTGTTTATGTTCCATCCATCTGGTCCTTTATATGCTAACAGAAGGATAATATGCAGTTTCAACTATATATTAACACACCGACAGAGCTTCACTATGTCTCGACTAATGATGTTTCAAAATCTCCGTTCTGTGGTAAGACATGGAATATTGTGTGGAATAAATAATTGATTCTTTTCCATTCGACCAGAAAACGGTATTAAATACATCATGAGTGAAGTTGTTTGGATCCTTAGTCTTCAAAGCAAGCACCTGCATTGGTGTATATGTATCAAGAAAATAAGCTTATTCTTAATATTCATCACATATTTCATGAATGAATAAGTGATTTAAAAATATATCAGTTTCAAACGTACATATTTCTGGTTGTTGGAATATGTGTACAACTAAACTAATGCACCACTGTTTAGAAAAATTAATGTTAATGACGTATAATATTAATACAACTTGCTAGAGTAAATATTGCGTTCTCTTGTGTAAATTATCCATGCAATCGTTCATGTGAATGATTCCTTCGTGTTGCAGACATTTAGACCACAATTTTGACAGTTATAATTGGCCTTTAATCACAATTCACAACGTATGATAGCTAATCAATGCTTCTCGAATTATATATATTTGTATGTGTATTTCATGGTTTTTTTTCTAAATTACTGTTGGGCTTTAATCAAACTGCAAAGTTTACAAATTTTTACTAATTAAAATGCAATAAAATACACCTGCTCACTTAACAGTTATAAGTTTATAACAATCTAAAATAAGTAGCCTTATCTACTTATTAAAACTCTAACGTAACTGACAACGCAGAACTAAATTAATTGACAACAAGATTCAAATAAGGTTTAAAGCTGTTTATAAATGATACATTAAATTCTTCCAATTGACTATAGTTTATATTGTCTAGAGAAGTCGTCTGGGCTCAATTTAATTTAACTCTTAAATTTCTGATTAAACATTGCGCATTAGTTACGTAAGAAAGACATATTTAAAGCTCAGTCGTAAAGTGGTGATGAGATGTATTACACGCAATATTTGTATTGATAGTTGATAAAATTAAACGTACTCAATAATTCAATTTCTTGCAGTGTCTAAATGACGCGAAAATAAATTTGAACGCGGACCAATATGCATTTAAAATTTAAAAACTCGGTAAACGTGTAAATATTAATAGAAGCTGAACTGAAAATTGTGTAGAGTCATCTTTTACTCGAAGCTACTCGAAAACCAAGTGGGAAGAATTTAATTCATTTTTGTACTTGGCTTGAAATAATTTTAAGTTTAGTGTATGCCAAGAAAATATAACACACTTATTTGACTAGCCAAGAATGATTATTACCTATTACAAAAAAATAAGCACTTACAATGACAAGTTCTTAGTTCAGTTCAGTCTGATGTGTGGTCACGTCATCGAAGAGTGCCTCAAGACTCAAGCCATCAAATAATGGTTCGCTGAAGTGATAAGAGCAAGACAGTCTCCAAATATGGGGAATGTTATGAACGAATAAAAACCCTACAACATATAGAATAAACATGCCAACAAGAGCGGCAGGAGACTAGAAGTTTTGACCAGTGGTATAATTTGCAAAATGATGAAAATTCTAATGACCACAAGGAAAGTCACAGGTAAAGGCTCAAGAATTTTCTTTAGTCAGAAACATTTCTAAAAGATTAGTGGGGAGGGCAGTTAGTAACACAGGCAGAAAGCCTAGTATAAAAAATTAAAGCAAGAATAAAGAGGCAAGAGAAGAAAGAAGCAAAGGTATGTTGTGTGCTACATTACTTTTGCAAGGAAGGGTGCAGCGCGGGCGGATGGAGGGAGCGCTGTCCTTCGGGCCATAAAACCTGATGCGTGGTTAAAGTAAATGTTTCAAAGTGGATTATCCACTCCAGTCCCCCTTGGCAACAGGACTGGATTACCTCACTACACTCTTACTTAAGTCCAGTCCTGATATTTTTATGGTAACGTTAAAATCCGGATATGTCAGTTCACTCCTTGTTGACTCATTAATTACAATTTTGTTATAAATAGGCTTAAAGTTACGACACCTAATACTACCAGCAATAACAACAGAAGCAAATCTTATTCGCCATCATTTATTGTCAGATTGCTGGAAGAAATTAGAGAACTGATGAACGTATTTTTATTGAAAATTGTGTGTTACTATTCAGGCAATTATTGTATGTTATGGAGACAGAAAAGTGAATGTTTTTGAGACGTACAACGTATTATAGAATTTATTAAGCAATATATAGCATTTAGTAAGTGATGGAACATTGCACATCAATTTATTTTCATGTAACCTATCGACATAGACCAAATAAAGTACACTACAAATTACAAACGTTAATAATCTTTAAACAGCCTTCACTTGAATTTGATTCCACTTAAAAAGTTTCCTTTATAAAAGTGCAACATTTATGAATGTCTTTGTTAATTATATCAGGTTTACACACAATTTTATACGTGTAATAATTATTACTAACTTTCTACATAAATTAGTCTGAGATTTAACTTGCAGTTTCGTTGTTTGTGAGACCGTGGACATCAGACTCTAGTGTGCAGCACAAGTCAAACCTTTAAGGTTTTCTCCACAGAGAGACGGATCCAATACTATTAACCTCGCATTGGTAGAGTCAGTGGTCGGATGTTAAATTCGTCTTCACATACGTTCTACAAGACTCTTCATCTGCACAAAAGATGATGATACGTTGAAGGAAATTTAACTATGGCTAAACAAGAGCAACAATTAGGTTTCATTTGTTGTAATGTCAAAGTAAGCATAACTAATAGTGTTAGTTATGTTTATCATTTCCTTACAGGTTCCTACAACATAGAACTTCGTTACTCTAACAAAACAGACAGTTCTATTCTATCAGCAGAACATATTGTACTTCTGTTTTCATTGTATGAAATATTTAAATTTTGTCGAAATTCTAACAGTTTTAAAACTTATTTGGCGAACTATACATCCTTCTGCAAATAGCCAGAATACGTCTCCTCGAAACATCTCATATGATAAGGTTTTTGGGGCTATATTTACCGGAATAGAAGAACACTTAAACACTCTGATAAGTGTCAGTTGTACAGTATCCTGCTCAGACTATCTAATTTAGTGGATGGGTAGGAAGGAAGGGGTATGACAGTCTTAGTGAAAGTCTGTGAAATCTAGGAAGACTTAGTGAAAATATAAAGTAACTATACCTCTGTCGATTATATTTAGTTATTGTATGTTAGAGACATTGCTACAAAGTACATTGACATAAATAAAATGATAGAATCTACGTTTATGGCTGGTGGTTTACCGGATCATAAAGAGACAGAAAAAAGGCGTGGGATGGGAATTGAAAGCAGGAACTACAATTTCCGCCGTTGATTAAGAAATCCTTAAATTCGTTCTTGCTCTTTATGTAAACTTGTTTATCAGTCCAAGAATATACTACTGACTAATGAAATACGATTACATAACAGTCCTTATGTTTTATTTGTGTATACAACGACATACGCTATGTACTTCGTTATCCTCCTTTCGCACATTTATTATGAAATCGACACAACTCTCCTGGGTCACAGCAGTTATATTGCTAGTTAAACATTATGTAATGAAGTAAGTTATCTACCTGCCTGATTGTTGAACAGTATTGCAACAGATTAGAAAAACGAGTTTCTGTCTACGAAACTACTTAAGATATTCCCAATCAACTGTTCTACAAAAGTACAATACGTTCCAGTGAAGGATCGTCGGGAGCTGCAAAAACACTGTTCTGGAGTTTTTAAACGTAGTACTATAAGGTTTTTGTAAATAGGTTATAGTCTTCACAGATAAATGAATGTATCCAAGTGTTTTACAATAAAGTCAGCTGCAAAATTTATCATAATGTAGTATAAGGGTCACCTGTGAGATTTTCATAGTACCAGTGGTACGACGGAAGCACTGCGTGCCAGTTCAGCGTCTTACACTTAAAGAGTAATGTGTCATTAGGTACACACGTCAATGACATCCCTATTGCACCTTAGATTCAGAGCCACAGCTGTGGCAAACTGCTCCATGTAGGCTGTACTTTTAAAAACCACGAGAGAAGGCACATCAGTTACTGTGCGTTAATGTCAGGCTGAGAGTACAATGTTAACTGAAATCACCGAGGAAATTACAGAGGTCAATTCACAACGACTGTTACAGTCCTTGGACACCGCCATAAACGAAAGTGCACGACACAACTGAAAGTGACTTTCTGCTGTTAAGTTCTAGCGAGAAAAAATTGAAGTTATTAACATCTGTTCTTCTAATTGCCTATTGAAAACTACCACAGAAAACTACAGATTTAAGGAAGCATAATTGACGCAATTTACCAATGCTTACTCATTGGGGTATGTATATTTAAATGCAGAACCAATAATTTTTGGCTGTATAGTAATAGGCGTGATTATTTCTAGGAAAATAATGATTTTTAAGTTCTCACCAGCTTTCCCCAGGATCAACAGCTTTTAAATGACCACCTATTCCAGGCAAATGACGATTCAGTTCTCACATCTACGGCAATTAGCTTTTTTTCACGCATGAAGCCAGCAAGGCAAATGCCACAATCATTAACGTTAATAATCTTTTTTTAATGAAATGTTGTTAATAAATAGCTCATGTTACTGTTTGGTAATGTTCAAACATTATCTAATTTAACGAACAGGAAATGTATGCGACCAAGAGAAAAACTGTAATTAATACGTAAATTCACACAGGTTAATAAGATAAAATTTTGTGTTTCACCTAGCTTCATATAAAAATATTCTAAAACTTTAAAAATTTCACATGTAGACTGCTTTAACTATCTACTACTGCACTATTGGTTTTCAAGTGCCACATTAGATAAAAAAAAATAAATTCGCACCGAAGGATGTTTCCTATTGAAATCATTATAGCTGAACTGAAAATGATATTGTAGCTGTCAGTTTAAAACTGATACGACAGTCATCATGAGAATTTTATTGTAACATGTTACAATGTATTGTCAAGTTACACTTGTTTGTTCTGATCATCATTCAAAACTGTTTCTAAATTCATTTTGCAGTATCATACTTTAATTATATAAACCTCGTACACAGCCAGAGTAACTATGTACAATTGTGTTTCTGTAAGAGTCCGTGCCACTGGGTATGCAGAATTTTTCTTTAGTTATTCCTTACTCCAAATTTTGTCATATATATTTGCAAATATATCAATAAGTACTTAGCTAATTACAATATCTTTCATTAGGCACTTTTTTTTTTCAAAATATTAAAGCGTGGCTATGCAATTTTTAATCAAATTCAAAATTTAATACAATAATTACCTCTCAACATGTAATAAAGACTAAATAACTCCTAGTCAATAAATACGCACATAATCGTAAAATGTAATGTTTTTGTTAAGAGACACTGCCAATGGCAATGATTCATTACATCTTCAATCTATTAAATTAAAATGGAAAATTTAAAGAAAATAGTTGACACAGCCTCTAAATGCGATTTCATTTTGGTTAAATATGATTGCTAGGATATGGTTATTGTAAAAATTATGTTTTGAATAATTTAAGCTGAAGAAGTGTGACGGGCTATGTCAAGACGTGCATAAAAACAAAATTGATTTTTTTTTTTAAATGACAGAAAATTTGCAAATTTGTATTTTAAAGTCAGCAATGTTTCGAAAATACCAGGGAAGGACCAGTTGCTTGAAACGGGTGAAATAGAAGTGGAAAATTCTGAGTGTCCTCCTCAGATATGTCTTTTGAGTGGTGAAAGAGATGCTGATTCTGCAACATGTCTCATAAATACTGGTCAAGCAATGTAGCACTTGATCTATTTTATAACTTACAAAATAGTAGAGAGGTTGAGTGCTTGGATGTTGATATTAATATAAAATGCCCGCACAAGGTCTGGGGTGCATAAGGAAGGAGATCTCTCTGTAGAAGAACTACTAATGGCTTAAAAGACTTTTGTAACAATAGTTCAAAGGAAACATAAGGAAAAAGACCAAGTGAATTGCAAAATTTCATATTATTTAAGATGGTGAAAACTTTTTGCGTGTGAAGAATAAAACTGATTTATAGAAAGGACGAAGATTTTCAACTTCCAATGGTCTTGCCAAGTGAGCACAGATTAACCAAACTAATTATTGAAGGACACAATAGTCTGTCAATGCAAGTGTTCACACTCTCTTATCTATAATGCGAGAGATCTTCTGGATCCTCAGAGGGAGTCGGACAAATCGTAATGCGCTCTCGAAGTGTGTGAAATGCAAGAGGTGTGAAGTTGAGCGGATTTGTGGTGCTCCTGTTGCTTTGCCTGAGAACAGTGTTAAGAATGTATCAGCATTTGAAGTCATTGGTGTTGATCTTGCAGGATCTCAGATTCTTCAGGATGGTAGTAAAGTCTGAATAATTCTGTGTACATGCACCAGGGCTGCCATCCGGCCATCCGTATTGAACTGGTTTCTTCTCTGATTACAAACTGATTTCTACTAAGTTTTCGCAGGTTCATTGCTCTCCGTGGCCGGCCTAAGATTTTCTACAGTAACGGTAGTACAAATTTTATTGGAGCAGATAATTTAATGAAACTCTTGATTGGGAGAGTGAATGGATCTGAGGCAGCAGTTATGAAAATGCAGTGGAAATTTAATTCAACCCATAGCTGCCTGGTGGGGTGGTTGGTAGGAGAGCTTAGTAGTGAAGAAACGGTTGATATGAAGAAATTTTGAGTATGTTGTATGATTGTGAGGTGACAACAAACTCTAGACGTCTGACTTATGTGTCGGACAACCCTGAAGATCTTGCACCTTTGACACCAGAAATGTTCATACAATATTTACAGACCGTGGAAGTTGCAGATCTTGACCGCGTGGATGCGATTAGCTTAACAAAGTGTTTTCGCTAACAACAGCAACTGCGTACACTTTTGAGAGAGAGGTTCAGGGCGGATTACCTCGGTCAACTTGTTGTACGGCCCGGAAGAAGAGTACGCTACCGTGATCTCAAGGAGGGCGACGTAGTTCTTACCGGCATAGATGGCCGAAAAAGAATATACTGGCCCAAGGCTAAGGTGACAAGATGTTCTCGGGAAAGGACTGCAACATTCGAGTGGTGCGTGAGAAAACGACATCTGGTAAAATGATAAGACCCGTTCAAAAATTCTATCCCCTGGAAGTATCCAGCCCGGAGAACATTTCTAAATTTGTGTGAAAATCTGTGAGTACTACTGCAAGCCAGAAGATGGAAGTTCCGCAAGCCAAAAGATGGAACCTGTGCAAAGAATCGTAGAACAAAAGGAAGTGACCATTAGAAGTGGTTGCAGACTGACAAGAGGTCCGCCTTGATTTCTTCATAATTAAATTTAACTCAACATTCAACTTAATCTTAATAATAAGATTGAATTTTAAATGTTCTGAAAAGTTTATTTTATTCTTTTTTGATTGTTCTAATTTTCACAAAAAGTGGGCTACGTTGAAAATTTAATTAATTTATGAGGAGTTTGCTGGAATAAAGGCCTTAATAAGAGAATTGCATTTTGAGATAACGACAGGCATATGTTTTGGAGAAATCAGATTTTTTATTTCACGTTTCTCTCGCATTATTTTATTTTTACGGTAATAAGTATTATATATATATATTTACATTACACAAATTAATAATATTTACTATAAACACAGTTAAAGATGAAATAGCGATTATTTGTAGCATAGGTATCAGCGCAGAAAAAGACAAAAATTCATAACTTGGTGAAGAATTGAGATATCGGTTCAAAAATTGGCGTGTGTCTTTTACAGATATAATAGAACACGATAAACTGTTTGATGGAAGAAATACCTTAGCTTACTCAAGTCTTTATTGCAGCCAACTCCTCGTATTTGGTCTCAGATATGTGAATACTGACACCATTGGTACAGTTCTTTTTATGTAAAATAATAATGCATTGTTTTGTTTCTGTGGATAGCGAAAAGAAATAACCACGAAATGGCGACTTGCTTGTTGGAAGAAATTAATAGGTTGTTAGTATATTTTAAAGACGAATTTATTTGACCAGTGTTCGCGACATTGTTTTAATTAGGCAGGAGCCAGAGACGGGTAGCTTTTGGTCTGGAGCCAACACATGGGATTGTCCACTATTTACTAAGATATGGGTTATTTGTTTTCTGTGATGGAGTCTCGTGGCGTATAGAAAGGATGTGATTTCTTTCATCGGCCGTATGTTATATTATTCCCACAAAATAAATTGATAGATTACTAGTTTCTGAAGAAAATTAATAAATGACAATTTTTAGTTCCACCCGTATGCACAAAAAGCCGTCAGAAGAAAAAAACTAAACAATGTAACAAATAACTGCGCAGTCTGCATGCAACCGGTAAAAAAGGAGTTTTAATGAAAAATTATCTATTCACTATGATTTACATAATTTACTTTACAATACTTTTCTCTTCACAGTATATATATATATATATATATATATATATATATATATATATATATATATATATATATATATAATTAAGTTTCTAAATATTACTTATGTTTAGAATGTGACATCATAATACACTGCTATCCTATTACCTATATTCGAAAAATTTATTTGAATGCCCCGGTATATTCAAATGATTATTAATTCATAACACTATTTAACCCGTCAGAAAGGGGCGAAACGCAACTTGTCTGACAATAATATATTTGTGAGTTTGTCTGATTCCTATATTGCATAACCGCACAATTATAAATCTTTATTAGTATAACAAAAACATAACATTGGTGTACAGACACGTGCATTCGTAAAATCGAAGAGGTTAATAAAATCTTCAGTTATATGAAACAAATTCATATACACAATGTTTCATTTTATGGTGATGTGAAGGTCAAATGAAACATGTAAGAAAGTAAAACGGAGGCTATTAATTTAATGTATATTAGGTCTACATACTGTCTACAAGATAGTGAATGATGCACATCAATATTTTCACAGCAATCAAATATACTTAATTGTATATCGGCGATCGTTTCAGATGTTTGAAGATTTCCATTTATTCATAATAACACATAAATAAATTTCATTTAATATGTAACTTAATATATAATAATACATACTATACACTGACTGGAATTAGCTTCTTAGACAAACATCACTGCGATATAGATAGATGACTGTGAAAGTTTTGCGAAAGCAGATCTCAAACACGGGTTGTCTGCCTTGGAGGTGTCTTGTTTTTTTTTTTTTTTTTTTTTTTTTTTTTTTTTTTTTTTTTTTTTTTTTTTTTTTTTTTTTTTTTTTTTTTTTTTTTTTTTTTTTTTTTTTTTTTTTTTTTTTTTTTTTTTTTTTTGTTCTTTGACTTTATTTTTATTTTCTAATCTGTTTGTCCTTGTTTTTATTTGACACGGCTCTATATATGAAATTTTATGTTGTGTATGTATTCTATTGACTAAAGTATATTATGCTTATTTATGATCTTCCGTTATGTTTAGTTTTTTTGACAGTCATCTATATCGCTATGGTGTATGTCCAAGAAATAAAATCTAGTTTATGCACGCCATTTCTTTCAAATATCACACTATACACTATTTAGAGTAGCAAATACCATATAAATAATCGTAATTAATAGTTTCAGCATGTATCACAAATTATTTTATATTTTTCAAACATATTATATTTCCTTCTTTTCATCATTAAGACACATTACTGGTAACACAGAAACGTTTCGTTGGACCTGAAATTTATTTACTTAAAAAATTAGGTTATGTGTGTTGATTTGCTAGAAATGTTTACGTGATACAGCTTCGCAAATCACATATTTTCCACAAAAATGAAGATTGCACTCACTTAAATATGGTAATAAATATGTAAAGTTTATCAAATCAGTCTTGTAAATACTAGGTTCTACAACACGAGATTCTGCAACAGTTATAGTAGATGTTTTGAACCAATCTAAACCTGTTTTCGTTAAACCCTGCTTAATGTGCTATTTAAACCAACGTGTTTTTCCGCGCGTAATGAAACAAAAATGTTTTTACAAGAAATTACTTGTAAGAGGACGATAATATTCCTCGCAATTCAATGTGGTATACAATTCAAAGTTTTTTTTTATCCATTACAAGGGCGACCTTCCGTCGTGCAGTGCGAGGATTGCATGTGGTCGATGCATTTGTGTAACGGCCACAGACCAGTTCAGTAGCAGCCAGAATTAAAACTCAACTTTATCTATTGTTGGTTCGGAAAACAAAGAAGAAATACGGACAAAACTACAACAACGACAGTACATGCTACGTTAAGCTGGTCATCGGGGAATCCCTCTGAAGACCGTCAGTCGCTGATTCATTAGCGCCAGGAAACTGCTTCTGTTTATGAAACTATCTAATTTCTTTTGTAAAACGTCTCCAAATCTAACATTTTATAATATCAGATCCTGCTTTCCTGTTATAATATACCTTTATCTTTTGGAAAACAATATGTTATAAGAAAAATTATATTTTCCTTCGTCTGAAAACTTTTTTACGCGCATGCAAAGGGGATAACAGACTCTCCCGTATTATCCTGATATTGAGTTAACTTTCACCACGTTCTCAGTGCGCTTACAACTAGTTATTAGAGCGTTTCATGCTGCAAGCCATGTAAATTATTACGTAATATTGGCCATTGCGTTTTAATCACAATAATTTATACATAAGTGGCGTTTGCCTAGCTTTCACAAGTGCTATAAAATCGATTATTGGTCTAAAATGTAAAAGAGCAAGCTTGATTACGATCTCGTATTTTCTTTTCATTATAACATTTGTGAAGAATGATTTTTTCTTAAGGACTTGTTACGGAGTTTTGCAGTGATTTCGAAAATATTTTTTTTATTGCTACCTAATACTCATATCAAAATTTCGCTGCACAGTTTTGACACTTACATGTTATAATTTGTAGCTGAATTTTTTTGTAGAATTATACTTAACGGTTTTTTAGATTCCATTACCCAAAGTACCACGTTTTTTTGTCGTGAAAATAAGCAAAAATGAAGGAAATTATTTTTTTGCTGGCGAATGGTACATTATTAAAAAAACGCGTTAACAGTATTGTGCATCGTGTGATTGCACATTGACTCAAATTTTTTCAAAACTTTTGGTTAAAAAATATTTGAGTTATTACCAGTCTGAAAAAAACTCGGGAACAAGCCCTTAAACCGCGATAGTATATTAATTATGCAAAAACAATTTATCTTTTCGTTTTGATAACTAAAGTTCATCCGAAATAGCTTATTCAACATAATATCCGGAGTAAGGTGATTTTAATAAATATAAATTACAGACATGATTTGCAAATTTCTTCATTACTGCAATATATATTATTTTCAACTTTATCAACAAGTATAACTTTAAGCAGGCAACCAAGTGATTGAAGTGAGCGTGTGGTAAAATATTCGCATTGTGTTCAGGAGACCCCGGCATCTATTCCTGGCGTTAGCTATCCTAATTTCGGTATTACAGGGTTTCCTGAAATCGCCCTTGTCTAGACTAACACTGGGAACCTTGATAAATAAAGGCACTGGGCCTCGACGGTATGTACAGATTATAACGACCATCACAAATTCATGCAGAGCCAACCTGGGAATTGAACCCAGAACCTGGCGTACCTTATGTTGGTGCACAGCCGATCACGCTACGAAGGTTGGTCTCGAGTGTTTGTTCCTTAGTTTGTTTTCGTTCAGTCACACGATGTAAGATACTGTGGATGCGTTTTTAAAAATAGTATACCTTTCGCCAGCAAAATATATTTTGCTTCATTTGGCTTATTTTCACGACAAAAAACGTGTTACTTGGGTGACGAAATCTAAAAAAATCGTTCAATACATTGCTACAAAAAAAAATCAGATACAAATTATGACATATAAGTTTCAAAACTGTGGAGCAAAATTTTGATATGAGTATTAGGTAGCAATAAAAACTATTTTCGAGGTCACGGCTAAACTAAGGAACAAGCCCTTTAAAGTCAATCGTAATCGACTTCGGAATTGCATTTTTTATAGTTAAGACGGTCAATTTATTTTAGAAATTTCTGTTACATAGTATGATCAACATTATTTATATTACCACAAAAAGCGTACTTTATCATACATGGATTCCATGTTCCTTATTTTTTTTTACCAAAACAACTTATGGGTAAATATGCGTAGCCTCTTGACGTTAAAATCTGCTTAATAAAAGTGTCCAAAGCGTTACGTCGTAGCTTCCTAGCGAGAAGGATATGTAAAGGTGAGTTTATCATATATCCAGTGACACGAAATGACTGATCTATTCAAGTAAGGAATGTTAACAGTAAAGGGAATACACTTCAATAATGTCTCGCGCCTAGTAGAAACAAACATGTTTTTACTGTATCGTAAATCTCTAAATTTTGAATAACTTAAAACCTATACATTGCGCTTATTACTAACAGTGATATATTTATATCAGAATTGGACGGAATATACAAATAAGCTGAAAAGAGTAACATAACCACGTCTTCAAAAGTGCTCTCATTTTACAAAGACTGACTGAGAAAAACATTTGTCATATATTAATAATTGCGTTTATGTCACTGTATATTGTAGCAAACAGTCTCCACGTTAAAAAAAAAGTTACGAATAAATGCATTTATTGTGAATTCTTGCCGATGTATAACGTTTGAAATTTTTTAATTCTATTACCAATAAATATGTATCGCTAATTTCAGAAACACCCTGACTCCCGATAGCTGGGATTTGAGAAGACTTGGAACATGCATTTGGCCTACTTTATCAATATTTGTTGGTGTACTGTAGATGAAAATCACCAAATGAAATCACGTTTTATTAAATATACTTGTGATATTATGAACCGTATTATGGTTTCTTTTTCTGTGTACTTGCACTCACACAGCTACAGACTATTTAAAAATATTTATAATGAGTAAATACTCTGCAATTCTAACATAAATTACTACTTTTTACGTACAGACCGTATGTATACATGCATTCTTTGACAAAACTTAATTACGTCGCAGACTTATTACTTCAGGCATAAGAAATATAAATATTTAACTTCTGAGTCATTCGAAAATCAACCACTTTAGTATACCACCGTAAAATGTTTCAAATCCTTTGCTGTTTTCCATCAACTTACACAAGGGGTGCAGTTTTTAGTTACTGATATTGACCTTTGACCTTTCCACAGTGGTAGACCATTTGCGATTGTAATGCAAGTGCAATATTAGTTGTCTTTCAGAGAGGAAATGTTTAAGAGTAGAATATAAGCTATGGATGAAAATTTTACGACAACCATACGTAGGGATACCATGAGTTTCTTTACAGTAAGATAAACTGTCTGGTACACTTTGATGCATTGAATGAAATTACCCATTCTTTTGATATTCCTCACGCAGACGTTTCATTAGACGCGGTGATTTCGTTACATGAGAGTGGCCACACGTCTCTGACTGATTAAATCTCTTCAGTAGACAGCTAAAGAATGGAGAAGCCACCAATTCTATTTCCTTTCAGAGTAAGTTGCGTGTACTGTTCACGATTATAGATTAAGTCGGTTTTTCTCAAAAGCCACTTGATCGACAAAATATATCCCTATCGTGTGGTTTCCTGGTGCCTAGTTCGTATTCCGCTTCTTGAAACTGGTCAATCTTCCCTCAGTTCATTACTTTGGCTTGTAGGCCAATACTTTATAAAATACCAATTTCAACATGAAACTACTCCGTGCACAAGACCGAGACGTTATATTAATACCAAGATTTATGTACACATTGCAGTGAATCACAGTTACCTTAGTGAAAATAAACTCTTAGCGACCAATATCTTAAATTCCGGTACTACATAAAAAGAAAAAAAAAAGTATAAAAGTTATTGTTGATAAGTTATTTCTGTGCTACACAATGACAACAGATAACACACGTTGGGACAATATTGGAGATCGGTTCGAACCGCTCAATATAAGTTGTGTTCGAACACACACACATACACACACATGTGTGTGTATATATATATATATATATATATATATATATATATATATATATATATATATATATGCACACATTGATCGAATGTATCATGCCAAGATAAAATGTATTAAATTAATCAGTATTGTAATTAATAAATACATTATCGGGTAAAAAATGAACACAACAATTTTATAAATTTTTAGATGATTGGTCAAACGTTGGGAATAAGTTGGTACACTCACAGTTTGTATTTGATATGTAATTTTATGGTGGACCACCGTTCCAAAACCAGTACAATGGCACTAACATAACGAATCAAAATGGGAGCGATACGTCTACGCAATCTCATAGAGAAACAAAGATTTTACAATCGCAAATAATGGAAGGCCAATTTTTTAAAACAATGTAATGGTTGACTGAGTACTAGAAAACATGATTGTCGTTTGTTATGTACATTTACGTCGGGATAATTTTATAAAACTAATAATATAGCAGCATCACAAAAATGTTTAAAAAAATGAGAAAGATAAGTATTGTAACGCAAACTCATATCGACTATGAATATTTTTAGATCTGAGCAATGAAAGAGGAAATTTTCGAAATTTTGAAATTGTTGATTGAACGTTGAAAAACGGTTTTAAGCTTACAGTTGGCGTTATGTATGTGATTCTACGTTGGGGATACACAGTTTTGCCAACAATAAAATAAATAAATAAATGGTTAACATCGTTCTGCCAGATGTCGCAGACTATAGAACCATTTTTTAGAGCTGATCAATTGAAGAGGATTTTTTTTTTAAACTTTCAAATGGTAGGTTAAAGGAAGGCAACATAATAGTAAGCATTATGTTAGCATTTGTTATGTATGTCTATGCTAAACTTACGTTGTGCGACCATAATGTGTTCAACATAGCACATCTTATTTGCTACAAAACTTTTTAAAATATTTACCTAATTGTTTGGCACAGTAAATCATATTTGGCAAAATGAATTATTTTGCTGGCTGTTAACCGACAACATGTTTGAAAACATTCTGTTTACACTTTGTGTATGTTAGACCAGTTGTGTTTCACATAGGGTATGTATGGAATAAGTTTGTAATTTGAATAAGATAAGAGTATTTTTCACGAAACTGACCATAATGTCTCGCCAGAATTGTATTCACACATCATGGTAAATACCAGTACACTTTTCCGTGTGGATTGTAGAACTCGTCGAGTTTTATTAAAATATTAGCCTACTGATGTTCACAATTATCGTAAATGTTAATTTATTTCACTGTATAGTCTATTATAAGTATGGTAGATAATGTTTGCCACTGCTGACTATCGGACATCTATCTAGTATTGTTGGCATTGTGAAGTGTGTTTACAGTTGAGAACTTTTTTGCGTATTGGTTTTGCATAATAAGAAGGCCAAGGAATAAAACTAAATAATGGTTGCAATGGCACACATCCAGTGACTGTACCTACGGCCATTTATACCGTGGCGAAGTTGTGTCGCCAAGGTCGTGTCTCATTCCGGTAACACTTGAAGGTACTTCTGCCACGTGATTACAGATCACGCTGGGGTCTTCGTAAATACGATTTTAGAACGATCAGTGTTTTTGGCAGAATGTGTGATGATAAGTAGCACGCCTTTATTCTAAAATTGGCAGTAATTAACTTACAATTTGTACCCGTAGCTTAATTGTGTCTCATTTCGGTAACGGGAACAGTAAACAAACTAAAACTATTTTCTATTATTAGATTAGTGTCATACGCTTTGTTTGATGACAGGTGTCGGGTAACGTACATAAAGTTCCCAGCATATTTTTCTGTAAGTTACAAGAATACCAAAAGCATGCATTTTCTCATTCCGGTAATGTAAAAACTGTAACGTTACAGAATTGAGAAGTTGATGGTGATGTTTTTGGCAAGAGACTACTGCACTCACCCACAGTGGTTAAATTTTGTTTGTTTTACGTTGTCTTTAAACACAATGAGGTTTTTGTCAGAGATAGAAATTTTGTTTCCGACCAAAACATTATAATATATATGGTCATACGATTGTGAAAAAGTGATTATCCTTATATATCAATATGCTTTTCAATATTTAGGTATCTTGTAAAGGCATATTACAGGAATGAGAATGCTAGAGTGCTAGTCAATTAAAATGTCATTTATCATAAAAACCGCCAACATTTCATCTCTGCTAAGACAAGTTACAATGTATACTATACATTAAAGAATATAAATAGTATGCAGCAGTTTAAAATAAGTGAAACTAAATTGTTATATACCAGGCCATTTAAATGGCCAGTTTCGTGAAAAATACTCATAATATTTTCTGGCTAATAAAGTGTTAAGAAGTAATTTGGCATCACATATATTCCAACCACGGTTTAACCTGACGCCATTCAAAAATTGTCACTGATAAATTTGTAACCAAACTTTCTAGCTAAACATTCCGCCCATTATATCCCACCTCGATGGCAGTAGGGTAAGTTTGTGATTACTAATAATTCTGAGAGAAGCGTTATCTGGATTAGAGGGTAAATGCTTAAGAATATTTGTATGTTTAGGTCTATGCACTAAACTTTTATGTGAAATTAAAATTAAAATTATATCGCCAATTATTTAAATAAATGCGATTGTTCCATTGCGTGTGGGTAGCAAATTTTGAGAAACAAACTGCATAGGCCAAATACTCATTAAAAGTTATGGAATCCATTAAGAACTTTGGTACGTCAGGGAGAAGGAGATTACATGTGTATATTAAAGGCTTATACGACAGTTTAAAGACAACAAATCCAGGAGCTTTTTATCAGAAAACTTTCTTTACTTGTAACCAACAGTAATTGCAAATTTTGTACTTGTGGACATTAAAGATACGAATTCTTTGTTTTATTTAATAATTGTATACATATTCGTATACGAAGTCTAAATATTTAAAAAAAAATTTACAAATGTAACATATTTCTGCTGGATGAGACTTGAAAATGTGTATCGATTATAAATGTACACCTAGCCGGAATTGGGAATCGAACCCAGGCATTCACGTAGCGTTAAGTCGGTGTGCAGTCATCTACGCTACGGAAATCGGCTACATCGGATGGGAAGATAAGAAGATAAGGTAATTTACTTGTAAATGTGTGATTTTTGTTTCGTTCCTAATAATGCTGGTATAATTTTCTAAACGGTGTTAATAATTTGTCATGCTAATAGTAACACTAAATGAAGATAATAATGAGTGTTAGGCTTATATTAATTTTTTTAGTGTGTTGAATGTAAAATGTATTGGCCAAACGTTGTGTAATTGTTTTAAAATACGTGTAATGAACATCTTGTCAACATTTTAAATCACAACAATTAGCCTGTTGGCAATTTTTCAGGAAATAAGCTGGAATTCAACTAAAACAACGTTATGCCAATGTAGCTCCAGACAACGTTTTGGCGCTGGATCAACGTATGATGCCAACATTGGAACAACACACTACTTGGTACAATGACAGGAGCTGGGAGGGGAGTCAGCCATGACCTTTGTTAAGGAATCTCCCCAGCATTCGCATGGAGCGACTTCGGGAAACCACGGAACACCGAAATCAGGATGGCCGGAGCCGAACCATACAATGGCCTTTTGCACTTAAGTATGCCAATGCTGTACATTCAAAATACATTCCCATAAAATAGTCAATTTTGCTTTTGCTAAATTAATGTTGGCGTCTGCAGCTGTGTCTCAATCAACCAATTAAGAAAATTATTCTGGTTGTATAGATACGGAGAGAAGTTGTTATAACATGAACCATAACTCTGTCAACACGAGGGCAGAAATCGTGGTATTACCAACGTAACTTAAAACTCTGGCGCTGCTTATGATAGTTACTGTATTGTAAACATAATATCTGACATATCACTTTTTTTCTTCCACCGAACAGCTTTGACAGTACAGTATTATCATGGTTCCTACAACACAAAAAATTACCATAATACACTGACAAACAACACCATATTCTGCTTTTTTAACACCAGCTTGTCTATTTGTAATTAAAATACAAATTTTATTTACCAAAACGTATGACTTCTTTTTTTATTTAAATTTTATCATAATTATGGCTTTTACTACTCTCGACAATTCCTTTTACATTATATATAAAACAATAAATAAATTTGCACGTTGGTATCAAGTATAGCTTTCTTAGATATTCCGCTGTTTCCCTCAAATGGTGCATGAAAATACATATCAAGTCATGACAGTACTAAACTGAAACATTACAGAACTAAACAAAAGAACAACGCGCAGCTAAAGAACCTGTCTCGAAGGGGATATGGATTGCACACAAGTGTTCCTTGCTGCATGTTAAGAAACAAGAACCGGATACAAACATGAATGTTGACTCAGGGATATCAGAGATGGAGGAGATTGTACGACACGACGAAGAACATCTATCATCGAGCGAGCGACAAGATGCCAAGCCTAGTTGTGAAGATTAATTGTAAATGAGGAGCTACTGGAAGTGTGAGCAGAAGTTGTGAAACTGCAGTCTGCTTGCCTACTAAGGAAACGTGTACTAACATTGGAAAGTTACGCACAGAACAAACATTTTCTTTAGAAAGCTGTAAAGATGTAATCGGTAGTGAAGAGTTTTTGTGAGCTCTTATGACAGAGGTTTTCAGCGCTGGAGAAGGGTGACATGAGGTGAGTATGGAACTGTGCCAAAAAAGAGGGGCGGAAGGAAACGAGAGATCTAGGAGAAAACCTGTGAGAAATGCTGTGAGAAAATATTTTCGTGTTATTTATACGTTTTTAGTTCAGTGTTGTAATGGGTGAAAGAAGAGCGACAATACTCGGAACTCGCAGCTCTATACGAGAGACTAGTACTTAGGTACAGTAACTATGGCTTACCCTCCTGTTAATAGTGAGGTCATTGGAGACGGAACCAAGGGGCCTATGCTGGAAAACACAGCTCGAGCGTTCGTGTACGAGTCGTTTCGAATGGTCAGATTCGCATGCAAACTGGCCTAGCTTAAAAGAGGTATGCTCCACTGTCTTGAACTCGTATGCGAAATAAGTGTACGAAGCGAGCACCGTTGGTCGACAAGATGGCGGCTATTCGAATGTCTATCTCGACTTACAAAATATGAGTTTCTGTGATAAATAGGGGACTTAAAATGTTAATGAGCATGACAGAATAATCTTGATATTAGCAGAAACTATGTTAGTGTGACTTACTCGATCAAACACAAAAGGAAATGTCCTAATAATTGAAAAACAGGATTTTGCACCTGACTGACAATAAATATCATATTTTTGGACTTCATTTCATGTAGTACTCGTAGTGCTACGGTGGCGTGCTTGCTTGCTAATGAAAGTATTCGGGTTCGAAACCCGCCACAGATGAATATGTTTTTATTTCAATAATTGCATTAATAATTTCATGCTAGAAAAATAAATCTACGAAATATTTATTTTTTTACGTAATTTTCTATTTTAGACACAATGAGACGAGTATTTATCTTCCGTTTGTATAGACAAAGCAACTAAAGACACAAATGTAGGCACATATAAATATTTATCTGCACTTCTCTGGTAAATGGCATTAATACATATCACATTTTCTTAAGACCAAAATGTAATTTTTAAAATATATAACACACATTTGAACATAAAGAGTTACCTTTTCCTGTTAGGTGGGTTAAATAAAGAACACTTTTAGGGTAAGACTAACGAAATGAAGGCTTCAAGAAACTAAAACTTAAGTTACATGGTTTTAACCTATAAAAATATAGTTATGTTAATAATTTCACGTAATTAATTTGAGACAGTTTAATTAAATTTAGAGCAAATTTTGTTGAGTTTTATGTAAGAGGCCAAATACCTACTGTTAACATGTAGAATTTTTTGTCTCAGTATTTTACTCAAATAAAATTAACCACCTGCATTAATTGTTTAACAGCCATCACAATTATAAAATATTACGAGAACTTTATGCTCGGGTTTGTATATAATGAGTAAATAAATTCGAAAGTAACAAAACTGTCTGGTACTATCCAATTTTTCATAACATTGTTGCTTGTTGAACTTTATGTGATTCAACAGCGAATGTTTAAATTTTATTTTACACTGTTACATCTGTTCACAGACGAATAACAAAACGTATATGAATACACAAATAATGTAAAAAAAACTCTATGTAGATACACTAATGGAACCTAGCACACAGTTATCTTTTCCTACGATCAACTGCCCACTCTTTACATAATGTTTTTCTTTTTTAATGTGCTGCCTGTATCTTAGTGCATTATTATTAATAATTTACTGAGTTATTTGAAGGCACAAATTTGTATGTTTCAGTCAATAGCAAAATTTTGTGACTCATAAAATTCAATGTGAGTGGCTTTAACTAAAAAATGTTAGTGTATTTACTTTAAAATAGCTTATTCAGAATGAATACATACAGTATTATTTTTGTAATTAAGAGCGTGTATTTTTTTTGCGTAAAATAAATATACTATTACAAAGAGCTTATTAACATATTTAACACTTAACTTAATTAGTAGCGAGTTTCTATTTAAACATTATTGGGAACTTAAAAAAAAATATATATATATGCATATAATTGTTGAAATCTTGCTCCATAGCTTCGGTTTTTATGGCTTCTCGTATGCGAAATCCCCAATTCGGCTGCCTGCCACCACACGAGTAGATTTTCGTATACGAATCTCGTGTACGAGGACGGCAGAATGTTCAAGCATACCAACAACACATTTCGAGCGGTCAGGCGGGCGATTCGCATACGAACGAAAACTCGAGCATAGGCCCTCAGTTCTTTGACAAACAGGAAACAGAGAAGGCATCGTGAATGATCTGTATTAAGGTTCAGTTCCAGCATTCGTATGGTGTGATTTCGGGAAACTACTTGAAACTGATATTAGTATGTCCGGTGCAGGTACCAATCTCGGGTCCCCTTAATGGTAGTATAGTGTTTTATCACTGCATAATCTAAGACAGAGAGAAGTGTTCTTCTGGCAAGACCTAAGAATTCATGAATTAAGATAAGGATTTGGACGTAACTGTGTAAGAACGACACAGGAAAAAAATGGCAAAACCCCGAGAAAAAAAAAAACACCTCAACACGGCACTATCCGACTTAATCGCATCCGTGTGAAGATATGTCGCTAAACAAAAGAACGGACAAAAAGAAAATATACTGGAAAAAGACTGAACATTTTAGGAGTCCTTTTTTATAACTCTCTATTGGGAAAATGGTTGAGAAACAAATGTGTTCAGAGGAACTACCATACGGCATAAGCGATCATATTTTGGCACAGTTCCACTGACAGTAAAATGTGTTTCCTTTGCAAATAAGAACGGGTTAGAATAACAAACGGTAAAAAACTGACAGACTTATGCAGGCAATTTTTTTTTAAAAGAACCAAGGTCTTGCCATTTTCAACTAGAAAAAAAAAACGCATTTACATACATCCTGTACATTTAAAATTGGTACAGAAAAGGCCGCATTACTCACGCAGCCACACTTTTAACAAGTTGTCAAAAAATTTACAGGATTGTTTTTATCCAATTCTAAACTCTCAAAATGAAATTAATGTATTTTTTCAGAACAAGCTTTTTACATAGTAGAATAATACGTAAATCATAAATACTGTATTATATAAGCAGTTGTGACACAGTGAATATGTTAAGTCCGTCTCTCTCGCTTTTCTTTTTTGTTTCAGATTAATGAAGATTGGTTCAACCAATGGTAACTTAACAGTTACAATAAACAGAAGTGAAGAATGAAGTTTATATAATTATAGCATATTATCATACATATATGTATGAGTTATAGGCTATTACGTAATTTATGTGACTTGTCCAATATCTTTGTAGCGTTTTGTACGGAAAAATGATAATACGGATGCAATAAAACAAACAGTAATTACCATTTCGCTCATCTACACAAACTCACGAGTCTTATAAGTCTGTCATTCATTTATAAAACAGTTCACTCATAAATGTGAACTGCCAGGCAACAGAGAGTGCATTCACAAAACCATGAGAACTACTTGTTTTTTGTTCACAAATCTACATCAGTGTATTAAGTAAGTACTCGTGTATTTATAAAATAATGTTTGTACCAACACAGTACATAATCCGGTTAACCTTATTGGATGAAAATTAATCAATTATGTAGCCTATTTATTTGAAGGAAACTGAATTAAATACATATCCATTAAAGAGATTACAAAAGTATATTATTGATAGTATTTGACTTTAGTGAAGAAATTTTAAGGTGAAACAGTAATTACAGAAGATAAGATGTGTTTAAATCATCGACTAGTACATGTATTTTTTATCAGTAATATTTAGATGTACGATTTTTACCTACGAATTCTTTTCCGTGCCTTCACAATGTCTACTTTAGCGATACGATAATGAGATTTTGGCTCGGGGGCTGGTTTAAACCTCAGGAGAACTGAGGTACGACTAGCCGAAGATGAATCTGCGGTGGCTCGCATTGCCTTCCGCAGGATGGGGATAACAGGACAACAACACCTACAGGATGTTACGAAAAGGGAAGGCCAAACTTTCAGGAAACATTCCACACACACAAAGAAGGAAAATATGTGATATGGACATGTGTCCGGAAACGCGTAGTGTCCATGGTAGAGCCCCTTCCATTACCTCTCGTTACATGTCATCGTAAAAAACATTTAGTACAGACACTGTTCCAATCATCCAATTGAATGTTTCTTTAGAATGTACGTTAATTCCTAGGATCACCGCCAGGTGGGCGACGTGACGGAAGGTAATCGTGACTGGATTGCGTCTCTTCAACTCACATGAAATTATGGACTGGGAGCACACAGTGGCCCACCTGGCGGTGAACCTAGGAAGTAAAAATCATTGTAAAGAACCAATCCATTGGGTATTTGGGACATTTTCTGTACGAAGTATTATTTACCATGACACTTAACGATATGTAAGGAACTGAGCTCTACCATTGAAATTAAGCGTTTCCGGACATATGTCCATATCACATTTTTTCTTTCTTTGTGTATGTGGAATATTTCCTGAAAGTTTGGCCGTACCTTTTTGTAACATCCTGTATACCTGAACCTGGACTCCGGCTGGGAATCGAGTCCGTGACCCTCGGCTCACCGGCATGGAGTGCTAGCCACTGAGCCATGCTTTCGGATACATAAATGATACTGTGCTTGCATATTGTGTACTTTGTTTTACATAAAATTGACTAATCACATAAACAAAATATATGTATTTTACGTTTCCAAGTCAATGTTTTTTTAACATTTAGATATGCAAACTTTGAGATGTAAATTCAGTCTCATTTTAAAGCTACGAAATAGATTTTGGAACACGGAAAATTTGTGAACGGAACTCTGCGATTTGATTTGTGGTAAGTTTTTATTGTCTACAGAGATTTTTATACTTGTACGTACTTACAGTTACTTCACGAAGAAAAGCTTATACAGTGGTATTTATTTGTAACCTTAATAAAGACCAATTTTTTTAAAACTTGTTGCTCAGTTACTATTTATAATCCCGCAAAATTAAATGTAAAATATTTTATAATTTTACACAACATTAAAGAAAGAATACTTAACTATAATATATATCAGGAGCACAAAAATTTTACACATTGTTATGGTTACCAAGAGCCTCGCCTGGACGACGGACTAACGACGACGGCAGTGCAATTAGGTCGATAGT
Organism: Medauroidea extradentata; assembly: GCA_003012365.1. Lineage (NCBI taxonomy): Eukaryota > Metazoa > Arthropoda > Insecta > Phasmatodea > Phasmatidae > Medauroidea > Medauroidea extradentata. The sequence goes on along the minus strand of PNEQ01060669.1, from coordinate 3,013 downwards.
TGCACAAGACGAGGGCCTCAGCGATTCTCCCCACCTGCACTGAAGTGTGGCGATATAATGCAATGTATCGGGGGAATAGTGGTCCGTCTCCTTCAAGCCTTCCAGCCGTCACCACCTTGTCAGGATGGTCCTAGGTCGAGACCCACGATTTGCCGCCGTCCGGCGATAGCCGAGCCCAGCCTCCGGCACATTATGTTACCGTGAGGTCTAAGGTGTCCGAAGGGTCACCCATCATAGAGTAGAACATTAACATAACTAACTAAACAGACGCTCCCCTCCTATCTAAATTATGCAGTATTCTGTATTGTAAGCTATGCAGAGTAAATCCACCGTAATCATATTAGTATATTTCATTTAACAGTAACCCTCACCCAACAGCTCAACTAGTTTAATTATAAAGTGCCTACCTCTGACTACAGCCACCTAATCACTTTAACTTATATGTAAAACATAGCTAAATAATCAAAATTTTACTACACTATGTCATTTTTTTCTGTAACTGAAATTTTTAAAAAATATTTAGTGAAACACTTATCTTATATACTGCGTCGGACAAGAAAGAAATGCTGGTTGTGTGTTTTTTGAATATATTTCGTGAAATATACAGATGGTTTTAAAACAATAAACTGAACTTAGGCAGTTATCTCCAGATGATTAAATACGACAAATTATGTTTACCTTATAAATTCCATGGTTTAAGAAAACACAAAACATCAAGTGGCGGATTAAGATGTGGACATGAAGAATTACTCTACATGAGACTATCAGAACCCGACAGACGTTGTCCTGCAAATATTGGGCAAGGAACTACGAGCCCAGCTACTGGTCTAAATGTAAAGTAACGAATTTAATATTCTCAGTGTTTAAATATCTATGTATGACATTTTTTTTGCTATCGGCGGAACGGTATAGAAGTAGATGAGCTGCAGCGCTATCTAGTGGCAATTTATACCTAAATGGATAGCATAAAAACCTTTTCCGTGAAAAAAAAGTGAGATGTGCCGAGCCAAATTTAACGGTGATCTGCCAAATAGTAATGGAGTATGTCAATGTAATACCAACATACATATTCACACCTACACCCCCCCCCACACACACATATATATATATATATATGTATATACATACATACATACATACACATGCATGCATATGCATTCATATTCGAATACGTCTTGCAATCAGTGGTATTTGTAGCGTAGTAGAGAAAAATGTTTACTATATGGTTAGAATACAGAGTTATTTGAGAAGAACTATATTTAATTTGTAGGAAATATATTCCCCAACGTAAGGCTTATTAAAAAAAAATCACAACTAATTTATGACCATATAGTTGTTTGGCGAAATTGTGGACATACGTCGTTACTACAATATTTCATGCCAGAAAAGCAGGCGAGAAACAACTGGCCAAGATTAGATGCAACTTTAACGTACATATCAACATAAATAAAACTCTAAATCTAACCCCATTAGGAATTATATCAGACACAATATAAAGAAACAAGTAATGAAAACGAAACATCACGAGGGACCGAAATAAACAACTATGAGTACGGAAGGCATGGGCGATGGTTATTTCACGTTTTGACTATATTTCTGATTGTAGAATTAAAGGTTTTCTTACATTTCTCAATTATATGCTCTTTTGACTGAAAACATTTTTATTGCTTACTTTTAATTTTTTCTTAATCGGCCGTATTTATATAGTCAGTGGTGAGTTGCATTGTCCCATAGCATTTTCTGGCTGTTCTCTCAGACATGTCAGGCAAGTCTGGATTTCTGAATTTCACTTTTATTAGCATTGTTTTCGAGCTCTTTAAACCACGCAGTAAGGTGCCTGCCAGTTTCTCCTCCTATGCACATGCTTCCATACTAGCAACGTATTTCAGCTTGTTATTGGTTAGAATCACTTAAGTAATAATACACTTTAAAATGTACCTCTGAACAATTTGCATTAGTTACCCCTGCGTCTTATTTTTTTCTGAAAGTTCATGAATACATTAAATTATAAGTCCTTGCAGACTATTTGTCTTAGTCTTAGACTAACGAAAGAGTTATATTCCTCGTGTTATTTTTATAATAGTGATAGAATAGCGTATTCTCGTGTATTAAAGACATTGTTCAGCGGTTTAATATTCTACAACGGCGCACGTTTTTTCCGCTCTGAGAGTTCAAGTACGAATGATTCCAGTTTTTCAGCTTGACGATTGGTTGTAATCAAAGAGGGTGCTGGCCAGTTTGAAAATATTCCCTGTATACGTTTTCCGTAATGTCATTGTAATTCTTATATTTAAAGACATCTAAGAACGTGGAAGGTTCTGCAAGTTAGGGCAGGATTTTTTTGTTGGACTGTAGGTTGTAATCATCATACTTCTTATTTTACCCTAAAAAAATGTGTTCAATAACCATTAACATTGATGTTGAACTTCATTCTCCTGCTGCATATTTACCATGCCTTGGCCACTTCTATATTTTACCTTCCAAGGGAAAAATATTTTGGTATCGGCAATGGTTTCTGAACAGACAAATGTGCGAAGAAACCTATAAAGCCACGAAATCCGGCTCAGTTGTGTTTGGAAGACAATAATTACCAATGCGTGGTAACATTTTAAGTAACCTTTAAGCGACACGGCGGTTACAGACAGAGTTAGCTTGGAGATATTTCTATGTATATTGGAGAACCGAGCCACGGAGATACTGTGCGTCACACACACACGCACACACACATATATGTATATATACACATATATGTATGTATACATATATACATATATATGTATATATATACGTATATGTATAACTTACACACATATATGTGTATATATACAGGGTGTATTTGAAATGAGTTTACAGGTCAACGGGGTGATGTAGACGACGCCGAGACAATTACGTTGATATAGGACACGTAAGGTCGGACACGTCTGGAAATGCCCGAAAAGTGGCTCACAAAATTGAACGTGACGTCACAGTGACATTTACTGAAGGTTATCGTTTGCATTGTTATTACGAGTGA
>PNEQ01060668.1:0-65548 GCA_003012365.1 Medauroidea extradentata | reverse complement strand
ACGATCCAATTGCTAAACCACCATCTTTGGACGCCTTTTTGAAACAGAAAACTACCGATTTCGATGTCAACATCTCGATATTCCTAATTAGCGGTATCAAATTTTAAAACTATGAAAATATTAGTTCTATGAACGAGTTGAGCCTACATTACCTCTGGCCCATAGACGCACTAGCACGCGCTAACTCACGCTACTCACGCGTGCTTCAATGTAGAAAGCTGTTCTATGGCTTAAAATGTAGCTAAATACATTTGTCACAACATTTGTTTAGACTATTTTTGAATACGGCCCAAACTTCTTTTAAATTAGTGTCGTAACGTGATCGTAAACTAAAATAAAATGATTAATCGATTTTCTGCTGCAGATATTTATACTATAACAGCATTTATTTTTAAATAACTATACACTTTCTGATTCAACTACTCAAGACAAACAAAATAAAGTTTACAGAACATAAAAATGTTTACTATAAAAAAAGTTACACCAACTGAAAGCCAAAGTGGTCGTATAGCTGACCCGCCATCTTTGAACGCCATTTTGAGACGGAAAGCTACCGATTTCGATGTCCGCGTCTCGATATTCGTAATCAGCGGTATCAAATTAACAAAATTGTAAGTCTTAGCTTTATGTTCGAGTTGAGCCCATTTTCCTGAAAAGTGGGGTCTGGCTCATAGTTATTTAAAAAATTTCGTCATTTCACAAAGTCAGATGGTGCCTGCGCCATTGCTTTGAGTTAGAAATATAAAATCAGAATTTTATGATTATGAATGTGTTTTTACGGCACGTACTTTTGTGTTGTTCCACAAAAGCAAATTGCTTTGCTTTGAGGTTGAAACATTACATTAATATTTGATAATTACGAATGTGTATTTATAGCATGTGTTTTTGTGTTGTTGTCAGTGATACACTCTGCACTTATAAAAGCGGGGCTGTCTTCAAATTAAGGTTATTTGTTTGCTATGCACCCGTTTGTAATAGTGTTGCAAGCCATATCTTCATAAAATATCATCTTACTACTGTTCTCAAAAAAATGTTGAACTACCTTAGGCCAACCGCAACATAATTGGTTGCTTTAAGTGTTGCAGTATTTTTACACGTTTAGCTCAAACTTTATACACTTAGATGACTTATTTTGGCCCAGGAATATGTGTGAGGCCATTTATTTACTGTACATAACTCTTTATTGTTTTACAAATAAAAATTAGTCAAATAGGGAAAAAAAATAAACACGATTAGGCCCTACACACGAAAAATTTTTGACATTGCTAACTAACTTTTTTTTAAAAAATAACACACGCCCGAACACTCGCGCACAAATGTTATTTTTAAATGTTTGTGGACAATTTTTATTTATAAAAAATGTGATTGTGTGTCGGGTCCATACGCATGTGTATGAGAAACTTAAACGGGCTTCTACTTCACAGACTGCCAGATTTATCTGAAGCTCAGATGTTCGGACAACGGAAATATACTCACATACTCCTACATAACTGTTACATCAGTTACAAATTTGGCTAACAGGCAGCTCGTAAACAACTACAATATTTCAATACTCAGAATGCTTTTAGTACTCAAAAATAAAACTGTGGACAAACATAAAACATCCAAACAGACAGTCAGAATACAGTAATATTAACATTATTTATTACTTGTGTTGAGAGGCCCCGGCTGGCAGGAACATGAAATGCGTTGCAGAAGTTTGGTACAATTATTTTTTCTCGAAAACTCCCGACACGGAATAAATAAAATATGCGTTTTATGATAAAATTGACAAATGTTTTTCATAAATCTAGTAAGACAATCCGTCCACTTGTGAGTATTTACATAACAATGGTGGCAGTAACATACTGAATGTTTAATTTAAAAAATACACTTTTTCGAAATAATTTACGTATAATTTTTAATTATTGGGATAGTTTTAATATGATTTTATTAATATGACAAGTGTTATTTTCCTTGTTACGGTCAGTTAAAATTTGTTATTTTAATTGACTGTTTTCAACAATGTCTCAGAAAAACTTTCATCTTTTAGCAGTAGATTTGTATGAATAACGTTGCAAAAAGATTGATTTGTTTTAATACAACGATGTGGAATGTTTTCAGATTAGTCTTGGACTAAATTAACTATAAAAATATTTTAAAAATTAAGCAGAGCAGTAGTGAAAATTATTAATAAATTGTAATAACATTATTAAAAATGCTAACAGTTAAATATAGTTTCGTGCTATGTATAAGTAATAGTAATTTCAGTTAGTCAGAGGAATAACCTCTTAGATCAACGTATTTCATAAAATTTTTTATTGTAACGAAATCGTGAAGGTGTGGTTATTATGAAGTTTCAGCCGTACATACTAGAAGAGTCGATATAATGGTCTATAGGAACGAGAAAGCGATTATTAGCTTAGTGTCTACCAACTTCTAGTGCAAATTTTATGTGAACAAGAACAACTTATGTAAAACTATGATGTACAATAATAATGTCCTTAAAATATGGCTCGTTGTATATGAATCATTAAATATCACAATTTTGTAAACTAAAATTAAAACTTTACCGGGGGAGACCCCAGTGCCCCCTCCTCCTTCCCATTCCCTTATTACCCTAAGTGAACGATTATATTTTTATGTATGCCTAATAGTGGCATCCCCCTCCCCCTCCCAGTTATAAGACTTCTGGTGAAAATATATGAATTCATTGAATATGATAAAACAGTGAGTAATAATTAAGCATTTATACAATGACGTACAGTTCTTAGTTCGTGATTGGAAAAATATAAATATTTATTTTTTTTTTTTTAACTTTGTGGTTGTTCAAAATACCTTTACTGCTGATGTGATAAAGAACTTCAAAACAAATGCTTAAAATAAAACCTAAGTGCACCTCACAGATGGTTAACATAAAAATCTGAGGACCATAGATCGATTATCAATACGATTTTTTCATAACATTTCAGCGTCGACTGCGGGTTTCAGTATTGCTTATACGTAGTGTAGTTCGAAAGCAGAAACAAATGCAGAAGTACACAGCAACAATATACAGACCTTAGTTAAAAACTCGAAATTAAAAAAATATATATTAAATATTGATATTTACGCTTGCTAAGATGATCGTTATTATTAATAAGGCAACGACTAAGTTGAAGTTGATTAAGGTGGAATTAAACTGAAATACAAACAAAAGAGGGTCCGAAAAAAGATTTAAGGTCTGCAACTATCATTCCGGTCCCTAATGTATGTAACATTTTAGCATCGTTTACATGTGAATTTATGATTCTGCGTAACCTATACCTGGTTTTAATTAAGAGTGCATCAGCAAGATATAAAACAGAAGCATGCTACCAATGGCATACTGACTTATACGAAACAGGAAAATAGTAGCATTTAAATGGTTTCTTCTTGTCACTTTCTAATGTGAATCCTGATATGAATACAGATGATGGTAAATGAATACTATACATGAATATTGACAGATAATTAATATTTTCCCTTAGGAAAAGCTAGTAAATGCTATGTAGTTTAGTATACTTGTACAGTGCATGGATCAGTGTGTACGTTGGACGATATAACCGATATGTCTGAATGTTACGCTAGGACTATTGTATGAAGTATGTACGATAGAACTAAGTATGACTATCATGCTCAGCAGGTGTAATACATTTCAAGTGTTCACTTCATATGCAAGAATTATTCATTTTCGTATCATAACTTAGGAGTCAGAAGAATTAACTGATAATGTATCTCTATAGAAGCTTTGCACTTTGCGATTATGGGCGAATTTTTGTACTTAATTGCCAGTAAGTGTTATCTGATTATCACAAAACGGGAAGAGAAGATAATTAACTTACATTCTGTATAATTCAAAATATTGACTAATTACTTGTAACTTGTACTTACAATAACGTGCGTAGTATGTACAATGAATAGTAAAAAGGCAGTACGCTCGTATTGTCATATTTTAAATCAAATCTCACTAAAATCTTAAATCTGCAAGAAAGAGAATTATATCTTTAAAAATGCAATATATCAAGATATTATAAAAATCAATATTGAAAATACGGTACTTATATTTACTTGAAATATTAATGCTTAGTGTCCGTCTCAACCGGACTTATGGGATGGTGAGTAATTTAGTAGACTTGGAGGGAAATTTGGGGAATTTGGAGGGGGGTACGGCTGCTGGGTCCACTCGTCAACCCGAAGGAGACAAGTCCCTCAGCATCTGTGTCCCTTTTAAAATTACATATGCTCGCAGGAATATACGTACACAATACTCACGTATATTTTGAAACAATTTATTTAAACTCTGCTGTCTATTTTACGTACTGTAGAAAGGTGACATGTTACCTTTCAAGCTATATTCATTTACGTGTTTCGCAGAAGTGTACGTCGGAAACCTTCACTCGAGCTTCAAGAAGTTTTTATCTTCAAAAGTTAAACATTTTTGCAAGAACTACTGAGCTGTCAAACATCTTTATTCGTATGACTTACGTTTGAAAACGATCTTATTGTAAATATTCGTTACCAGGACATTGGGCAGTGCCTGTTGTATGTCTGTTAGATGAAACTCACAATATTTTGTTTGTAAATAACAAGTTTGTCCAGTTTTATTAACGATGATTATACAATTTATGTGAAAATGCATATATATATATATATATATATATATATATATATATATATATATATGGACATAGTGTAACACATTCGGTATTTAAAATCCGCTGTGTTTTTTTAAATATATCTTAGTATAAACTTATAGAAAAATTCGTGAATTGATTTGAATTCATAAACAACAAATGGTAATATTTGTGCTAGAATTAAAGAGTGCCTGAACTTCTTCTGAAATGTTAAAATATTTTAAATACAATTAAATTTAGATCATTTGAATACATAGAGCTGTCAACTCAGAGAAGGGTGGATATTAAAAAGATATAAAGAGTAAGTAAGTTCGTGACCAATCAGCTGAAGAAGGGTTGTTCAGGCACGCAGCAGTGCTGGTGTACCCTGCAAGCTCCCGACCTCCTGCAAGGAAACCTTGTATGTCAACACAAACAGATAACCGCGTATATGGTATCGGCACATCATGCGACAGGTGACACGCTAACGTCACACGTCTGGGGTACGACGTCTGCGTACTTGCGTCGCTCTTACACGCAGGGCGACAGGTGCTGATAATGGCAGTCGGAAGGTAGAAAAGGCAGCAGCAGCGAGAGACACAGAACACAGGAGCAGTTATCAACGTTCTGAGTCGTGTCGGCCACAGGTTGAGTATGACGACCGTCTCACAGGTCAGTATCAGTCGCTGTCTCTACTCGCTCTTTTCACTCGCTCTTTGATGAGCTGTGATCTAAATGAGACCGTTACCAAAATCTTCATTATTTTATTTTTGTACGATGCAGGTTGTTCGTTAAAAATTAACTTTTAACTAAAATTCCTGGAATGATCTTTTTTTGCTCAAGATGTTTTCAGATAACGGCACGTCAAAGTTAAATTTTGCATGATATGAAAATGTACAAAAAACGAAAAGCAACTGACTTTAAAAACAATTCACGCTGAAATAGTATGTATTTGGCTTCTATAAGGACTACGTTAAAACATACACAGAACTTTTAACATATTTACAAAAAATATTTTATACTATTTAATTCATTATCTCATGTACTAAAAATTTCAGTACGAATTATTTCAATTCAATAAGTAAGTTGATATAGTTATTTATACGTTCCCGTTACATAAAAATGGTAACTTTAATGTGTCATTTCACAAAAATTAACTATGAAAGTTAAAACTTTCAATGTGACAAAAACGCACTCACAAGTAATGACTTGAAAACAAACACTTTTCCGTAGCCTATGTATAAAATAACGAAGATTTCAGTGGCGAGCAGTCTTGAGTATTATATTTATCAGCAAGAAGAAAGTTCTATATAGGTTGTTGAAATATCTGCGAGTAACAGTACAACACTTTCAATTCACTACGTGTACCGATAACACTGCGGACAGTTACTTCGGCGAATTGAAGCGGCTGTAATGAATTAACTTGGCTAGAACTCACTGTTCGGTGACCAAAAGGTGTCCCGCCGTTAACTGGATGGCTTGGATACCAAGTTCAGGGGCGTTGGAATATATTTCAATTTCTTTTTAGAAAGGGAGGGGGGGTTGGTACAAGACGTGATGGTTCTGGCCTATATGAAAAAAAAGGGGGGGGGGGGGTTGACGACTAATAAACATAATTGTTCTGGCACCTAGGTCGTAACTAGAAGCGGAGTTTAGTATTACGCTTTTTAAACAATTTTATACCCACATTTTGAATAAATCGTAATATTTTAAAATATGTAGTTTATAATTTTATGTTATTAACATAAAAATTATGACGAAATATAAGTTTTGTGGGCTACAATTTAAAACAAAGAGCACAACGATTTGTTATCGGGCGATCCGCGTTCGGATCCCGGTTGGGTCGACTCGGATTTTCGCTTGTGGGAATAGCGCCGACCGCGACCGTTGGTCAGCTGGTATCCTCGAGGATCTCCGGTTTTCACGGCAGCGCTGCTACATATTTATCTCTTTCACTTTCATTGGTACTCGAGACCTCGCGGTTAAGAGGGCGTGTTACATAATTCAACGCTAACAGTATTCATCTATAACTGGAGGTTTCTTGAAGCCAATTTGCGAAAATTAAACAATAGCAATCCTAGACATTAGTTTTAGCCAACGTTTTAAACAAAATTTTATTTTTTCCACTTTCCAGTGTTACGGACTTGTGAGGCACAATCTCTGACGCTGCGGCGCGGCGCAAGAGATCACGGCTAACGAATTAGTAATCCTGGATAAATATCTACTCATAAAGTCGGCAAATACCATTATGTAGGATTGTCATTTAGTATTTTATCCATATTGGCTTCGAGAAAAGCGTGGAAAACAATTGATGTTTTCAGTGTTTATTTATCTACCACGCACTCGTAAGATCCATCTGAATCTCTGCACATCACTTTACTTAGTAACAATTTTTTTTTGCAAATATACCAGTCACGTAAACTTACATCAGAACAAAAAAATGCCTGTGCAACTTTCCTTCCCAACTTGCTACAAGCACTGATATTACAGGCCAGGTAATATGATTACTGTTTTGCAAATATTCGAATGTGCATGTATATTTCGTTCCAATTTTTGCATTAATGTACACAATGCAGCTTTATATTCTTGAGTGCCCTTGATTTACTTATTAAAATCGCAAATCACATGTTACTTGATAAATTACGCAAATTTATCTCAACCTTACATTAAATGCAAAAAATAATTAAAATTAGCTTGTGCTAATGTGCAAGAAGACAAATTTAAACAAGAAAACCAATGTTAAAATATATTACTAATACACATATGTTATACCGTAAAGTGAAGTTACTTTGTACCCCGCTGGGTAACTTTGCACCACCCCATTAATTTATTTTTAAATAGAAATTCGAACACACTATTTACAATAAAATAATGTCGTTAATGACTGGTGTGTACTGTAAATTTTAATCCCTTTAAGAGGATGCTAAAAGTTATTTTAAACGAAATATTGTGGTGTAATGTTGCCCCATAATATGTTAAAAATTATCATTACTTACTGAAAGTGTAATTTATGTATTTAAATTATACTTTGTTGGTATTTATGTGGCCATGAAACAAAAATTTTAAAATAAATTTCGAAGTTATTTGTAGTGGAATTTGTACTGTAGTGAGTCAAATACCGCCTAAAATTCTGCCTTCCTATTTATATTTTTTTAAAATAACAAAAACAAAAATAGTATCTTAGTGGACAGCAGTTAAAACTTTATTTTCCTTGATAGACTAATTTTTCATAATCGTTCAATTTCTGAGCGTTAATGTTTATCCCAGTTGCTAGTCAGCGTAGTTAAACATAGGAAAACATTTTCCCAAGTGTTTAGTTAACTAAAAAACTGGACCTACACTAAGTGCGCCTCCTGCAGTTTTGCGCATCGGAGGCTCAGAAGACAAGGCAAGGATCAATAAGAGCGACATTGACGCTCTATTCAGACACCGCTTCGCCACTAAGAGCAAGGCATTGAACTAACAAGTAAGTTTTTCACCGAACCGTTTTTGCTACGGGAATTTAATCGGCAACCTTGGCAATATAATTTTATTGATTAAAGGTTTGTTGCCAAGTACTGTACCGTATTATATCCAAGATTTGCATACATTCGGTCAGTATATTTTTAGGTATACGGCAGACAAAAAGCCATTTTTAGCTTTGTCGATGTGTCTCGAGACACTAACTAATATACTTATTGTCGAGTGACGTTTTCTACACGTCTGAAGTGTTTCTTCATTACGTACATGTAGGCAAAATGTGCGCATGAAAAATTAACAGTAAAATACGCACTTCCTATAACGCATTGCAGTGTGTATGAAGCACGTTGCAAGTGGCATCCTGAATTAAGTTGCCATATCTGTTCCTTTAAGATCCTCAATGAATTATTTCTTAAAAGAAAATTTTGGGTGGTACAAACAACTCCAAAATGTCGGAGGGGGGGGGGGGGAGAAGTTATAATGTACGCCTATGACCCATTCCCCACACCCCTACAAGTTCTTGCGACCACAACCAAGTTGTGGTAAGGATTTTCACAAAACGCCTTTTTAATTGTTGAATCTGTGTAGAATATTATAAGTTAATACGTCAAGCATTGTCAGTTACTAACAATCACTGAAACATTCCGCTAAGGAGCTAAAATGCAGCGGTTTCGGATGCTTTAACGGCGAGGATTATACGAATAACATAAAAAGCATTTACTTCAGTTTTGTAAGGACTAAGATATTGTAAAGAGTTATAGCTGAAAAAGATGGCCTACCATTTCTGCGACACTCCATTTATATCTGAGACACTAATACAGCACATAGACAGTGTATACTTTAGATGTAATCTATTTTCTAAAATGTAACACAAAGCTATGCCTGTGGTGATCTAAAGAAACATTTACCAGTCTGTAGTCCTAAATAACACGTCACCAGTGACATACTGTACTATTTTGGACATACGCCGTTGCAATATTATGTCGTCCCAGAAATGTTTGAATGAGACAAAGAAAAAACAACCAAACGAATTAAGAAAATACAACAGTCATGAAAAATCCCATAATGAATTAGTCAACAACAAATAAACGAAAATAAAATAAACATCCAAAAATAAAAGTCGAAATACAAAACAAAATAATCTATAAAACTCAGGACAGCACAATTAAGACAGCACAGACAATACTGGGACGAAGACAATAATGGACACAAGACAGGATAACAACGACGACGTCACAGACAATAGACTAGGCGAGACACCGATGAAGAGACAATAGAACACAGTAGATTTCTAAAGACCGACTTTTCACGACGTTTCGGGAGCTGACATCTGCTCCCGTCTTCAGGTGAAGTAAAAGTGAAAACTGCACCGCCGGCGCTTATTTCTTAATTCAATACTTTGCTGACTAAATACATTTGTGTTATTCACAATAAACGCTGATTCTTTTATTTTTCTGTTAATAGGGATTTGAAAGCAGTCTGTATATACCTGTTGCCTAGCCGTCTTATCTTTTCTGAATGGCCCCAGACATATGGGATCACTAAGGTTACTTCAGGTCTTTCAATTGTGTTTTGAGGATTAACGAGCTATGTGGGTTTTTTTCATTGGTTTTGATTATTGTACTTACAGGGTAGCCATTTGCGAAAAGTTCTTTTTCCTGGTGGTTATGTTTAGAAGCTAGTGACTCTTTGTCGGAGCAAATATTTTCGGCTCTAAAAGCTAAGTGCGTATTGTAACAGTTTTGGTGTTTGTCTCTTGCTTGGAGTTAAAGTGGAGGTATTGGCCGGTGTCTTTAGGTTTTCTGTATACTTTTGTGGAAATGTTGTTGTCTTTCTTTGATACTAATGCATCTAGGAATGGGAGGCTATCATCGGTTTCGATCTCGTACGTGAGCTGAATCGATGGCCTGATTGAATTGAGAAAATGTAAAAATCATCCAGTTTGTCAGTTCCGTATTGCCAGATCAGAAAAGTATCGTCAACATAACGAAGCCAGACCTTAGGCAGAGTGTCGGTTTGACGTAGTACCTTTTGCTCGAAATTATCCACGAAGAAATGGGCCATGAAGGATAAAGTGAGGATCCCATTGCCATGCCCTCAACTTGTTTGTAAAAATAATGTTATGGGATCTTTCATTTTCCTTTGTTTTGGTTTATGGATGTGCCAAACTAGGCTTGTTCTCTCTTTTTTCGTTTTTCGTTTGATTGTTTTTTCTTAGTCTCATTCTAAGATTTCTGGGACGACATAATATTGCAAAGGCAAATGTCCACCATAATACAGTACGTTCATCTGCCATATTGCAAGAAACATTCAAAGACATTACGTCACCAGGGGCTGTCCAGTAATAATATCAGGTTACTTATGTAAGTCTGCTTGATAATCCGATTAGAATGTTTCTGTACTTACTATTAAAAATAAAAATCATTATGATTTTTACAACAGTTCCATCGTCAAAATCTGTGCTGTTTTTCCAACGCAATTTGGTGTCCATGTAGTCATACTTTTAGAAGCTATGTTTATTGTACGTTAGGAAAATAGCGAATCGACCTTGATCGAGTATTCTGGGGGGTTTTGTACGTGTTTTTCATCTTCGTTTAAGAATTTTCCAGTTCCTCGCTTGTAACGATAAAGTCATGATTAACCTCTGAACTTAAAAATAAATAATTACTGTTACTGTCCAACCAGCACAGCAATTCAGCATATCAGCAAGTCCTGTTTTTATGTTTTCTGAATGTTTTACTTATTTATTTCCTCCTCGTTGCATAAATTCACAATCATAAAGTTAGTGTTTAGTATACAAAAGACGAACAAGTGACACTGTTGTCATCGTCACAAACATAGATATACTAATTTTATCAGAATTCTTACTCTGCAACGAGCTTAAAAGGAATAGTAACCATTTCAATCTCCACTATTTTAACATGACACCTATTATATTTATGTTAGAAAGTCGAACAACTTTACAATGTTCGCTGCATGCATTACTTTAACTGTGCTAGTTAACATTTACGCTACAAATGTAAGTAATATTTAAGAAACTTACATTTCGAAACGTCGATTCCAAATTATCTCAACCGACCCTACAGACTTGAAGATGATACGGCCGTTGGTGTCCGGCAGAAAGCACTTTCCTATAGATATAGTTAAACTGTGCTCACGTCTGTTTCGATTTTTCAGCGATTTATCATATCATGACAATAATGTGTTTTTGACAAGGGTACGTACGCCCTTATATACCTGCGGTATCTCTCACAACTTGCATATGGCGCAGATTTTACGTTTTTCGTTTGAATAGAAATTAAGTGTAAATATAATTTTATACTACAGGTTGTAAGTGCTTATTTAGAGTAATAATATAATTATGTCAGGTGATCATGAAAAACAATAAGGTTTCAAGCGATGAAGCATACTAGAATGTGTTCCGAATCACATGGTTGCCAATGCCGTGTTCATCGGCCGAAGAGTAGGTAATGAGTGGCAGAAACAATTGTGCCATCTCAAAACTTACACATGATTGGCTCGGCAATATCTGCCCCAGTTCTTAGATTTTTACACATACATTTTTATTAATTAATATTTTATCTTCCTCAGAAGGAAGTAATTCAACCTAATAGTTCTGACGACAAAAAAAAAAGCCGTTCATTAAAATAATCAATTGAAGGACGTTTTTGCTAAACGGACAATACCTTCTTATTTTTATCAAAGTATTTTTTTTTTATTTCCATTAAAAGTTAATTTGATATCCGCAAGCGGATCGATTAAAACATTCGAAAAATTTTCATGAACGAATGTTTATGTGAACCTAACACTTATTATTTAATAAAACGTATCTGTTTCAGGGTTCATGAAAATGTTGGTTCTCTAAAACTACGACTTCGTTCAAACAAAATATAGTTTTTTAAAACGAAGATGCCTTTACAACGTGTAGTATTTGCAGGCATGTTAGCTAACGATGTATTTGATATTATGTAAGGCAAGTGGACACATCTCGTCGACAGCGAGCTCAATAGAGGCGGTGACACAACTTGGTAAATGACAGGGACTGGTAGAGGAGTCGACCATGGCATTTGCCAAGGAACCATCCCAGCATTCACCTGGAGCGATTTTGAAAAACCATCGCAATAATGATGGCCAGAGCTGAGTCCTCCCAAATACGAGTCCAATGTGTTACCGTTGATCTTAGTTTTTAAGGTGTATTAAAGAAACATGTTTATTCGAAACACCTTCAAACAACCGTAAATAAAGCCAACATATAAGTATTACAACAAAGAAACTTGTTCCAGCAAACTATATGACAAGTAATTAACCTACGTTATGCAAAATATTTTATGCATTTTATTTAAACTTGTGCATTTTATCATTTCAGTACGTACAACTTTTCATTCACACGAAAACGTTGCCACAAACTGTGCCCTACATCACGACAATAGCGTTTACACAGTTAGATTGCAATGGAGATACGATTGTCTATTTTTGTTTTCGTGTTGTCGTTCTGGATACGACTATGCTATAAGTTTGTTGAGAATAAATATTTCTGGCCTCCATTCATTTATTACTTTTTTATTTAATTGTGTGGGGTTTTACTGCAGCACGGCAACATTCGCTCGCAACAGCGTGTGTGAAAAAAAAAAACGGTTCAATTTTCAATTTCCTCAATTGAATATGTAAAATCAAAACAGTGTGTACAGTTTATGTTTAGTCGTGCTGACAACTCCAATACTTTGTTTTCTTGAATAACAATTTTATTATTACTATTTAGTCTCGACTTATCATTATAATTATCAGTGTCTTGCGTTAGAGAGAACTGTTAATACACTCTGTGATCCATTTTGAAGGCATGTATTAGTCACACTCAGTAATGTAAATACCGTTGAATAGATCCACGTGTTAGCGTGAAGCAATATATTGAATTGTCCATCATGTACGATAAATGGTGGCCAGTGACTAATATGACAATCGTTGACAGCAGTCTTTCATGTGATTTTTATCTTCGTTGCTTATCAAGAGCTTTCGAAACCGTCTAGATAAGTCTGTTAAAAATATATTTATAAAGAATTAAATCGATATTACTCTGACAATAGGTAAGTTTTCCAAGGTCGTATGAAATAGGAAAAAAATGCATACACCTCAATTTCAACTTTTTTACTCTCAGTCTATTTCTGGACTAAGGGCGGATGAATTTAGGACTGATAATATCAGTTTTCACATAGTTTCTACAAATGACCCACGTTACGGATAAAATTCTTAATGGTCAATTAGATTATAATTATATTTAATGTGGGCGTTTTATTAATCTAGTTTTAAACTAGAGACGCAGTGACTCAGTGTGGGCAGCTGATGGCGGAAAATACAGATTGCTCGCTATGTTACTAATACTTGTTTGTTTTCAGAGAAATTAAAATTTTAACTTAAAAATATTTAGTTAGCCTGCCGCAGTAAAATATTGTAATGACAAGAAATGCATTTTCTTTTTAATAATGCACTTGGTGCTTGCCATGACAATTTTCTGTGTCCCTGTTCCTTTTTAACTGCTGTAATGTCAACCAGAATTGAACATTTTTTAACGTTAAAATTTAAAGACCATTACTTGTATTAATTTTTCTTTGTAGTTACTCTAATATTTTTAATAAAATTAAAAAATTATTTTTATGTGTTTTCCAAAAAAAAACATCAATTTAACTTGGTTCTCACACCAACCTCGTTTCAGCTGTTAGTATGTTCTCATAAACGGAGGGGGAGAGGGCTGAATTGTTGCCCCTTAAAAGGGCAGCCCTTAAGAATTTTTCTGGCAATGATGTGTTAGCAAAGCAACTGGAAGGTCATCAGAATTTCTTTAGCGGCGGTGAAATTGAAGAACGGTCTGAATTATTGCTCCTGAAGAGTTCTTCTTCCAAGGGGCAATAATTCAGACGATTCTTCAAATTCACCACTTTTACAGAAAACTCGAAGAGTTGCCTTTCCAAGGGGCAACTATTCAGAATTATAAAATTAAAATAAAGTATATAAATTTTCAGACTGGAAGGGTTGTCCTTTCAGTCATTTTGTAAATACACTACTGCCAGAAAAATCCTGAAGGGTTGCTCTTCCAAGCGGCAAGTTTCCAGGATTATTAAAGTACTAAAACAAACGCGTTTTCAGGAATTGGATTGGCTGCCCTTCCAGTCGCTTTACGAACACGCCATTACCAGAAAAAATTTTAAGGGCTGCCCTTCCAAGGGACAACAATTCAGTCGCCCTCATAAACAATGAATATTTCTCCGCCAAGTATACGAAGTAATTACACGCCACAGTTTCTAATAATACTAAATATAAAAAAAAAGTTTATGTTGTTAATACTGAAATGGTGAAGGACGTTCCTTCTACCTCTCCGTATATCGTACGAATTTGAATAGGGATGTTGTTATATCGTCGTTGGTTAGATCTTAGCTCTATTTTAATAGCTGATCTAACTCTACACATTTAAAATAAAACATTTTAGGTCTGAACAGCTATTCTGTTGCAAAAACACAATAATGTGATATAGTAGTAGAAGTAAACCTTTAACACATGTGTGCTTGTTAAATGACGTCCGTGCTAGAAGAACGCTGTCTCTCCTGCCAATGAACCTTGTATCTGCAGTAGCTTTGTGTTGCAGATGAACCTTAATAGTTAGTGATAAGCTGATGATTACGTGTATCTCTGAGCGGTGGTAGTTCAGTGACCAACGTTCCTAGACAGTCAATGTGTCGTTTTACAGGCGCTCTGTCGCACAGTTTAAAACAAAATTTGTACGCCTCTGAATTCGACAAGAGAGGCTTTGCATTTGAATACCAAGTCAAAATAGTGGTAGTTTTTCCATGGACAGCCGACAAAAAAAGTCATATTTTGCTAACAATAAATCTTGGTTATACTTTAATTAATTGTCTAAAATTGACACATACGAGTAGAAAATTGAAGACAGACTGAAAGCTTATATTTTACAGTTATGCATCGTTTATTGATAGGTGATTGTTTGGGCCTCTTGTGTGACTACATTAAAATTTTTGTGACGTTTACATTTTTAAAATTGTTTTCTATGCGCATGGTGAAGGTTAGTATAGTGGTCTTAAGATTTAAATGTTCATTTATGGTTTTGATTTTAAGGAGTCAACATATCTGCTTAGTTAATAACTCGACCTATGTATTGGATCCCCAAATTGTCTACATATCCCTATTTATTGTAAATCTTTAACTTTGGGAGAGGCCCTTGCAACCTTGGATGGGATCTTTGGTATCTCAAAATTTATGTAGAACGGATTGAATAAAAATGTTTTCTTTTCCTTGATTACATTCTTTTTAATATGCAGCTTATTTCATAGCAGCAGCCACATATTTTACGAAACGAGCATTTTAAAATGACCAGAAAAGTCATCTTAAGATATCTCACTTTCAGTTACAATACGAACAGCAGTTGATGTATGATCTTCGTGAATAATTTAATAATAGAGTAGGTCCTAAATGTAAGCTTTGTACAACTTTTATTACTTAGACTGAACCCGTCCTCAGCGTTCTAGTAATCGTTTCATATCCGACTTCGATTAAATAAGTTAGATTACCATGACTGCTTAGGGTATAATTACAGTAGATACTTTACAATACGTCGATATCCCTCTACGCATGGTCATACAAAAAAAGTAATTTAAAACTTTTCAGTTATTGTTCACAAGTTCTAAGCTTTTTCTAGGATATATTTATTTTATGTACTTGTTTTATTTTGTTAAATTCTGAAACAGGAAACAGTGACTTTAAAGTAGCAGGCATACTGAATTTCAAAAATAGTGATATATTTCAACCTACAGTATTTTGTATATTTTCTAAAATTTTTACTCTAAACATAGAAGTGTGTAAATGTCACTGACTCTAAAACACATATGTGCCTTTAACATTGGTCCTGGCCAGACAGTCTTAAAAATGCCCACTTCATCTGTCACTGTGTGAACAACTTATAATTACCAAATATTTGTCACTCCATCGCGGTTGGAAACCTCGTACAATTTCACTCTTCCTTAAGGTTATATCAGCATTTTTTATGCCTTCTCAAGAATTAGCTAGTGAGCGTCACGTGACCCATATTACTCGAAGACACTGTCACCACTGCTTTATAAAGTTGTTTTGCCATTACTTAAGTTTCTGTGGATTATTTTTAGTTTTAATGGATGATTTTTAACTTTCGCTACAGACAGCAACCAAATATTTGATAACAAGTACTTCCCCTTGAATATGTGTATTACACAGTATGTATCTAGCAGATCATTCTTAGTTTTAGTAAATTTTTTCGATGCATGCTAATTATCATTTTTATTTATTTTGGAACAAGCAATTCATTATAATCACATTCTATGCATGACTGTATGGCATGATCCATCATGATGTAATACATGAATTACGAACCTTAGAATTTCGTACGTACAGATGACTGACATATGGTATTTTAGAAAAAGTTTTCATTCCATGTCATAGTCAATTGTAATGTCACAAAAATTACACAAAAAAGTGGAATGCGTCTTTGATGAGGAAGTTGGAGTGAGAATTGTGAAAACATTTGGCCAGTTGCTTCAATTTTTCTGATATTAAGTTAATTATGTGTTATTTTACTACACCAACCAACAACAAACATAATTTCAGGCAAAATTCCCTCCACCCTGCTATCTGCATTATAAAAGAAATGAAGATGATTCAAGTTTGAATTTTTTAAACGAAAATAATATAAGTTTTATCATCATAAAAAATACCTTATGGAAACAAAAACTTAAGAAACAATGGCGTCGCATATAGTCCTGACAGCGGACGAACTGATTTGAATTTTTAAGACAGTCTGAAATAAATTATAGTAAAATTATTCTTAAAATATTTATAAAAATAATTTTCCTAGATTGTTAAATGAAAACTTACAGAAACTATCTTATCTGTCCGTTTTGAGGCGAATAAAAAAAAATTTCGTAAATAATTACTGGAAGATTATCAACACTCAAGACGTGCAAAACAACTAGGCTATATGAAAACCTGTTTCTTCCGTGTTGCCGTCATTGTTTCGTCTTGTCTCAGGTCTGAGAAGTATCATCGAGCCTTGTATGTTTTCTGGTCTCCATCTCAGCAATTTTCTGTGCTGTTTAAATTCTGCTGTCCGGAGTTTTTTCAGAAGTCCTGGTTATTTATCTGGTCTCTCGCGCAATTTCATTCAATTGTGCGTACGTCTTTCTTCGTGTTTCGTCTGACTGTGCATTTTTTATTTATGTGTACGTTATGATTACAGCTAATCTTGGCTATTTTTTCTTCTCACCTGATTTTCTGGGACGACATATTGCAGCAATGGCTTATGTCCATGATTTCACTAAAAATCATTGGTCCTTTGGTGGACACTGTGACACACGTGGCCGCTATTGCCAAAAGTTATTTAAAACCACACAAGGTTCGCTAGCAAAGTTTTCGTGCGAACAAAATGGCAGCGCTACCTAAATCAACTGACCGGCTATTAACCATCGAATGCCTTTCTGCCATGACGGTCTCTCCGCTCTCGGTCAAATCAAATGTAAGATTTGAATAAACGATTTACATTCACGCGTGCCCACACTCAGTTTTCTCTGTTCGTCACATCACACATTCATTTGCTATCAAAACTGCCTGTAACCACAATTATTTAATGCAAAACACAATGAGACGATAATTATTGCCTCGGAGCTTACACAACACAGCTATGTGCTGCTAAGATGAATATTCTGAAACTAAGAATGTTATATCTTACTGACACAAAAAAAAAATGTTCTCTACTCGAAGCATCATACATAAAAGAATACCCACACGTTGAGTGCGAGATGTGTTTAACTCTCTACTGTGTTGCCACATTGAACACGAAAAATGTTATCACACGACGTTTTGCAAATACATTTTCGACTCCATATGCGCGCAAGATTCACGTGGCCGTTTCAGGCTTCCTGCAAGGGCGGGTAACACGAAGTTTTCCGCGAAACGCCGTCAGTCAACGGCATTTCTCCACAAAGTTTCCCCACATGCAAAACATCGATAGCAACTGCGAAGATTGTCAAGCCCGGGTCGTATTGGTGGGAGAGAGACCCGCGGTCCTATTAGTGGGAGACTTTGTCAGCACAGAATAGCAGAAGTTGGAGAGGACTTGGTGTATCGTACGAACCGTAGCATCCTTCACTGAACCACTGCAGTTGATGAAACTGTCCACTGCATCTACTTAGACTGTCACGTCAAGAGGAAGTATACGCTACCTATGTGCGTGGACGACAGTCGTGTTGTCCCGTTACCGTTGAAATATCTCGTTTACGAGTGTAACTCAATTGTTTATATGGTTTCCAACGACATGTTCGTTAAGAAGACGATATGTTCAGTGGGTACAAAAGATAGACCCGAGGATTTTTGGAACTTGCTCTTTGGCGTAACTAAACTGGACACCAAGACCAGAATAAAAATATCTTCTGTAGTGAGACGGTCACACAGTATAGTTTGGAACCCACGTAATGATTGCGTGTTCCTCATGCGTATCTTTGTAACGTGGAACCCAACCCTCGAGGTAAAAATTATGGCTTAAATTCTCTGTTTTCAACATTTTTCCAGTGTACTCATATAACGAGTATTTAAACACCTATGTTTGTTAAAGTCAAGAGATTACCGAGCACAGCATTTACTCCTTATCAGCTAACATGTTGTTTAGCTGCATTGTTCCCAAACTCTTGCGTTCTAGATTCCAGCTTTGGGTAGTTGAGATAACTAGGGACTTCATAAGCAGCGAAATTTTACAAAGTCAAATAGAGGTTATATCATTTCGCAGATAATTTGTGCCTACATGACCTCCTTTATCGTTGAAATTGTTTGGAAGACTTTAACAGGCGATGATTAATAAATTAATGTAGTTATGGGACACGTGAACAGTGTTCTAGACCTAGAGCCTACAGATTTTCCTCTGTCGAGATATTTTTTTCCACATGTAGAGCAAAATATCAGGGCAAGTTAAAATTTTATTTATACATTGACAACTATTTATACGATAATTGTGACAGGCAAATTTGTTTGATTTACGTGCAGAATGCGACAAGACTGGTGGCGGTGGTGGCCGTCGTAGCAGCGGTGCTGGCTGGCAACTACGCCAGAGTTTCAGCACAGCAGTCGGGCTGCAACTACTACAAGGAAGTGCCTAACTATGCCAAATACTACATCTATACCCCTAACTACCCAGGAAACTATCCGGGGAACACCAACTGCCAGTGGTTTGCAGTTGCTCCCACAGGAAGTCGAATCTACCTCATCTGCAATATATTTTCCATACCGAGGGTAAGTGTGCCCTCTAGTAGCATTATTGTCGTCCGACTATTTACTAAGGTTTAAAATGAAATGACTTTAGTCTGTTCCGCATTTTATTGATAGATGTTTGTAGTTATTAGATAATGGTGCTCATCAAAATATGGTGGTAGATGTATTTATGAACTGTTGTCAGTTTATAATCTCAGCTTTTACAAAATTAGTACCTAACTATTACACATCTTCCAGAAATGCAACAATAGAGCACAGCAAAATCAGGCACTTCTATCCCGCCTCAGAAAAAGGGCGATGTCTGTAAAAATGTGTAAATTTTCTTAGTATTAAAATGTTAACTACATATTTTATTTTTACGTTTTATCTATCATCCTTCATGTTTTACGTTAATATTTCTATGTTCGCTTATACAATTTCACGCAAAAAGCCAAAAAGTCAGACTTCAGAACTTTGAATACAAATTTCAAGAAATACGTTTCTGATTGTTATAGAAGTGATTAAAAGATTTTGTTGGTTCATTATATATATACATATATATGTTTATATATGTGTATATATGTACCTCGGATGTATACGACGTTGTGTCCACCTTTATTTTTTCTTCTTCAAAATTCACTTTTTACCGTAAAAGTTATCACAGCTTTAAGTACTTTCCAGTAACATACAATACAAAGTTTCTGTTGTATCAAAAACCCATATTTTTTTATATTAAATAGCAGAATTCACTAGTGAATCACTCTTGAAACTTTTCTCCTGAAAAATATGATTTTTGTGACATAGTGTCTTATGCTTCCGAGGTAACGCATATCACGCGAATACTGGTTTGGACTGGTGCTGGGGACGAAAATATTAGTGGCAAAATATTGTACAATGACTTTACGTGCACAATATGACAATATAGCATGGCGTAACCCTTCTTGCACAGCACTGGTCTTGCTACCACTGATCTGACGTTCATTTAATGTACGCGGGTTCAAATACCGAGCAGTCCAACCACAGTTTTACATTTACTTGATGAAGCACACATATAATACGACCCGGATGTGGAGCGCAAGAAGGGACTTTCCTTGTGCGATGTTTCCACATTCCACATTGTGCCAATAAAATGTGATCGTACAACGTTTTGCCACTAGCATTTTCTTCTCCAACCTACCAATTTAGCCCAGGATTCACGTGGTGTGCTTTTAATAGGGCCTACTATCGTCAACGTTGATGTATATTTTCCAAAATTTCTACGGTGACTATTAAAATTGTATTAAGTTATTTTAAATAAACGGTAAACATCATCTTTCATATTTAACCTGCAATGCAAAATTTGGCCCGATATAAAATCTAGTTACAATCGTTCAAGTAGTTTTCGAAGTATTAAATAAATTATTTGTTCAACTATGTTATGCTATTTTCCAAAATGTCAATTTTACATTAATAATCCTTACTGAAATTAAACCTTGGATGTTGACCTGTTAAAATATAAAGTTTGGTCACTGTCAGTCACGAAACATCAAATTAATAATTCTTTTCCTTGTTTTAAATGTACCTACATTATAAGCATTACTAAAATCAAAGCTTTAGATTATAAACTGTCAGCATAGTAATTTTGGTTACAATAGAACGGGGATGTTCTCGAAATATGAAACATTTTTTTTGTTTATTATTCATGTTATAAAATCATACAATATGAAGAACCTGCAAGAACAAACGGTGAACTAGAATAATCTATTAGTTATGTTAACTGGTAGTTCTTGAAACATATAAAATTAACTATCTATTACTTTCGTGCAGTCTTCCATAATGGCACACTAACCTTTCTTAAATTGAAGCTTGGATGGTGAACTCTTAAAATATACAATTTTGTCACTGATGATCTAAAAGTTAAAATAAAATCTTCTTTTAAATGTATTACTGTGACACTCTTTTTCAAAATTGTAAACCTAAAATTATTAAGAAGTCTTAATATCAAAGCTTCGGTGATAAACTGCTAGGATACAAAACTTTGTTACAATCAGTCTAGTACGTCTCAAAATATGACCAAATCTTTACATTGAATGTCATGTTATCTTACAAAATAGTGGTCCTTCAACAATATACCCTTCCACATTCAATACCTGGATGGTGAACTGCCAAGTATAAAATTGGTATGATTTGCTAAATGTTCCCCGATGTATGATTTAGCGATAAAAGTACTTAAAACGACACCCCGTAGAAAATAAACACTAGATATTATATATATTATAAAAAAACTGTAAATGTAAAATGTCATTATTGAATAAAACTGTGTCCCGAAACGTGATGTTCACGATCATAGGCCTATAACTCCCTTAATATTCTGTTTTTGTAATAAGTATCCTAAATAGTTTTACTTATTTTGACGAAAGGAATTACCTCACGGAGTACAAAGTGAACGTGAAATTTAATAAGGTTCAGTCAAAAGCACCGTAACCTGAGATATCTTCGGCTGATTGCAGACGATGTTAATAATTATGTGTGATGGACGTTCCTTAATGATAACATAAGTACTCATTTAATTCTTTTTTGTAAAAGTTTAAACAAAATACCACCGCAAAATTTTGTAAATATAAAAAATCGTACTGTTTTCGGGATGAGATAACCTTTTGCTTTCGCCCATGCGATCCCTATGCATCAGGTACGGTCACTGCTATTTACGAGCTATATTAAATACAAGATAGGTAAAAACTTAAACGACAGAGAGTTTGGTGTCAAAACATATATTGTATTACAAAAATAATCACTGTTGAAGTAATATGTTGGGTTGTGTGTGTTCCAGACAGCTAACTGCGTTCAGGACCGAGTAAGCATCTCGCCAACAGGGGACACGACACTGTCTGACGCAGAGTATTACTGCGGTGAAGGAACTTTCACAGCATTGTCTACTACCTCCGCCATGAACATAGTTCTACACTCCTCTTACTACTCACAAGGAGGTCGCTTTCTCTGCAACATCACTTCATTGCCATCCGATGTCGCCCCTACAACCACCCCGCAGCCTCCAAGTTGCTCCTGTGGCTGGAAGAAGTCGGTATGAGAATTACTTTCTCAGAATTAGTTATAGTAAGCTATAGGCTGAAATGTCTTCACTGTGCAATTACTGCTTATTTTGCTATTATAAAGACAGCAGCAAAGCAAATAGTTACACACAACTTAATTCGTCCCTTACACCATAAGCTGAGATTAATGCTCATTAGAAGGCATGGCAGAGGTCTTCACTGTTTCCTGTCACTTCGATCCAGTAGCTCAGTCCCTAATGACTTCAATGTTCACGAGACATCCCATTACCTACATGGATTTTATTGTTGAAAACAAATAACATGCACAAAATTGAAGAGTGCCTCGCAATGAGGTCCTTGTATGACAAACTATATTATAAGTGCTATTCAAAGATGACATGATATAACATCAGTATAATGAATAAGCTGAGGAAAAAATAGTGTTCCAAGCATGGGCGTACCGAATATGGCATTGTAGGGAGGGCTAAGACCCCTCCCTCCCTTCGATCATTCAAATTCTCTTAACAAGACAGTAGAGTCAGAGATATTTCAGAAGAAGCTTATTATTTTTCAGGGGCGGCTAAGCCACCTATAACACACCCTAGTTACGCCCGTGTTTCTAATATATCTCACTCGCTTTCGTTGGTACCTATCATATTAACCGCATTTGAAATCTTGGAGCCATGCAAGGCTGGTGTTTGTCCTCCAATGTTTGAACTGACTTTCTTTAACATCGAGCACCTACTCCCAGGAAATAGCATACTTCAACTTAGGTTACGAATGATCAGAAAATTGTATCATCTGCTTTTAAGATAAATATTAACGTGCTCTTAAATACGGCGAGAAATATAAATTCCATTCAATCAAAAATTCGTCAGTAAATGTTCAACAATACCGACGTTATTACGTTACTGGTAAATTTATTACTAGTCTAATTTAATAGAAGACGACTCCATTATCTCTCTTAAATGTTAATCCAAGAAAATTTTTCGTTGTTATAATTAACAGTCCTATTGAAAAGTGAAGTTAGAAATTTTACTAGCAATTCTATTTTTTTTTTTCTTTTTCATAATGTAGAAGAGCATAGCTACATGATATCTACATTTTTCCTGATTCCGTGAATTTAAGATTATTTTATAATCTATTCCGTTTCAGAAACACTCAAATATTAATTTTATGCGTGCAATTAGAATTACTGAAGTGTTCGTGTGTTGGAACACTAGGCTTAATATGTATTTGTTGTTTTGCAGACAAGGATAGTGGGTGGCGAGACAACAGGCGTGAACGAGTTCCCTATGATGGCTGGGCTCGTAGATCTCACGTTAAGGAATGTATTCTGTGGTGGCACGATTATTGCAAAGCGATACGTACTGACAGCAGCTCACTGTCTTATCAAGAAACAAACAAACAATGTCATAGTCCTTGTTGGAGAGCACGACATCTCGACAGGTAAACAAACACAGAAGACAGAAATTAAAAAGAAAACAATACTTCTCCTTGTTTTCTAATTCCTAGAGTGGTTAACCATTGAACTATATATCATTAGGCATTATCACAATGCTAAGTTTAAGATCAGGCAAGCAATTTGATTAAGATATGCTAATTCTTATATTTTGTAAGGGGGCTACGTTTGGCACGGCTCTTTCTCAATTCCCGGGCATGGTCGACCCGGGTATCTCGTGGACTCTCCTTTTTCCTCCGCCCCTCATTCCGGCGCTGCTCCACACTCACCTCATATCACCCCTCTCCAGCGTTGGAAGCCGCGCTGATCAAAATCTCTTCACGTACCTATTCTATTGCTGGGGTTAATCGACAGAATTTCGTAAAACACAACGTCTCTTTAATTTAGTTACTTTTTAAACCAAAATTGGTCATATTTTATTAGTTGGATAGTCTTCGAAATATTTTTCTTAACCACTCTTTCACTGAGTTTTTTTAAAATCAAATTTGGCCCTACTTTATTTGTTCAATAGTCTTCCAGATAACTTTCAATACTAATATTTTAAAACAACAGTATCTTCCAAGGTAGCGAGTAACTTAAATGCTCTTGTTTTCTGCAAGTTTACAAAATATTTTTATTATACCCTGGTTTACTTATGTGAGGTATTCTGAGGCGGCTTACACTATGCTCGGTAAAAATACATCTCACAATTATTATAATTAATTTTACAAACTGGAATAACTCTCTAAGCAATTTTGTCAAATATATCATTGGCTCAGAAAGGAGGGTCTTACAAAAAAGATATTTTCTTAAAACCCGCAAAATATTTCTGAGGAGTAAGGACGTATTTTACCATCAAATATTAAACGCACACAAAACAATGGCCACTGAAAATGATGTTTAGTAATGGATTGCTGATATACGCCACCAAATTATTGCTTATTAAATAATTAATGCTACAAATATATATTTGTGCTTTCCAACTAGTTAAATGGTTTTTATTATTACTTTACTGATGTTCACTAGAAATATTTTTCTCACTAACAGCGATTTAAATTTTCACAATTGTTCCAAATACATAAAGTTGAATTGGAAGTATAGTATAGTAGATATCCTGAATATTTATTTATATACTCCGTTTCATATAAATTTTGATAAATCTGACAGCAACTTATGGGGCAAAATTTTGTAATATTTTGATATTTGTGTTACTACACAAGACAAACTTTGCAGTACAAATACTGAAATGGACATTTCAGGTTAATTTTAGAGCTAAAAATGTCTTGCATTGTGCGACAAAGAACAAAATACTGAAAATTATTCCCCGTAAGTTGCTGTCTTATCCAAATTTATATGAAACAGAGTATATATACACGAGCTATTAAAAATTTCTTACGCCATCAAACCGTTCCATATCTTGTTAAACAAAGTGCAAAGTACAAGTGTTTCGTACACATGACGACACACACTAGTAAAACTGCCTTAGATCATTACAATTGTTTTGCTGTATGCTTCATGTTGCAGAGGTCAAACCAGTACTCATGATCTGCCGATGTATGGTCACATTATGAAGTAAACATAGCGCCCAGTAATGGTTAACGTGGTTTAAAACTTAATACTCCCCCATATAAATATGTAAAAGACTTTTATTTTGTGAGTTGTTATATATGTCTTAACTTACGACCGCTCACGGTTATTAGGGGGAAAAGTCATACCGTAGTGAGTGAGTGAGAGATTTTGGTCAGGGCTCAACATCAAGGTCTTAAGCACTGGTGAGGGGTGGCATGAGGTGAGTATGGAGCGCCGCGGAATGAAGGGGCGGGGGAAACTGGAGATCCCCGAGAAAACCCGCCTTGGTGGGAGGTGAATGGTCTAACCATTCGGCCACCGCGGCCGTCAATTCATAATGGAGACGGAGAATAAATGTTGTAATAGATGTTCGTGGATATTTTAATGATACTTTGACCTACCCCTAAACATAAAAAATTACCATTTTTTCTAATAAAATATGTGTTAAGTCTTTTCTAGGGCAACCATTACTAAATTTTAATCAAATGTTAATTTATTTGAATAGACAGATATCTTCCGGGAAAAAAAACACACCAAAAGTCCATATTCGACGGACTTCTCCATATTGCGAAAAAAAAATCTTGTAGACAGCGCAAGGTGAAACATTTATTGGAAGACAACTGCGTATTTATCTGCTTTTAGCCCGTAAACCGGAACGTTGTTCAACAAAATTATAATTTATTATAAACGTAAACGCTTCTTGAGTAAAATTATACGCTAGAAGAGCATCTACTTCTTTTCGTCTGACACAAAATGTAGCATAAACATCGCCAGCAACTTAAATTCAAACGTGCACAATGTCTAATTTCACAAACTGTTTGCCAGGATATCGTTAAATGTTGTTTGTAGAAATGAAAATTTATTTAAGTAGACAGACAAAAACTGAATGAAATGATAACTTTGGAAGAGAATTACGGACTATGTATATTTAAGAAATTTGGTGGTTGACTCTTTCACTGGTATTCCAAGGTTCTTTGTGGCGTGAAGTTAAAGTTTTCAAACGAATACCACACAGTATTAGTGCAAACGACATAGCAGAGGTTATCCCAACTAGATAAACTCATGGTTTGTTGCTTAACATTTGGACGCTTATGTTGTCTTACTGAAGTTAGTAGTTTCCCAAATACAGCATGTTTATACGATAATTTAACAAAAAACGGCACTTTTCCCATCGGTGACGCAGGAGTGAAATTGATATCGCGCATCTCCACACGAAAATAATAAATAACAATTACAAAAGTAAAATTCAAATTATTTGGTAAACTAAATGTGCTTTCAGAAGCAATTTTTATAAATCGGCGTCTTGGTACATAGGCAACCTAATCGCCATGACTGTTAAACATATTTCCAACCTGATATAAATCAGGGGTAAATTGATGGTTTAGGTTCGCGTCGTGCAAGGACCGGTGGAAAGGCATGGAGTGGTATTTGAGCGCGG
This sequence comes from Medauroidea extradentata, assembly GCA_003012365.1. NCBI lineage: Eukaryota > Metazoa > Arthropoda > Insecta > Phasmatodea > Phasmatidae > Medauroidea > Medauroidea extradentata. The sequence goes on along the minus strand of PNEQ01060668.1, from coordinate 38,728 downwards.
TGAAGGAATGTAGCAGCAACGGCATGCAAGAGCCGAGGAAACGGGAGTGCTCCAAGAATATCAGCCGGCCAACGGGTCCGCCGTGTTTCCCACGTGCGAAAGTCGGCAGTGATCCCACCAGGAATCGAATAAAGTTTACCGTAGCGGGAGACAAATGATCTGATCACTACGTCGTCGCACATTTCCGAGGTACATTATCAGGTCTAGCTCTAGTAGTAGGGCGAGAATGCTCTTTCACAGCATAACTATTTAAAGACACTATATTAAACTAAACTATTAAAACCAGTTGTTTGAACGAAGGTACTGTTATTACATTTAAGTTTTAAAACATTAAAATAGGAGTTTCATGTCAATGTGTAGGATTGAGCGCAGAGTGTCGAGACTAGAGCCACTGATTTTTTGCGGAAATAATGCCTTACGTGCATATCTGCAGCTCTGCTTGTCAGTGATTGGATGTTTTAACTCTCAACGACTCAGTGCCTGCAAAATCAAACGTGTGGTGTCGCAGTAACCTTATTATCGTTGGCACAGTCAAATGAATAACGCGACTGCACAAAGACATGCTATCAATAACCACGAAGCATAACTCATAAAAAACGATGGGTTCTTTGACACTTCCCCGGGAAATTTTGAATTTTTAATGTGCAAAATGCTTCCTAGCCAAAAAATCAATTGTTCCAGTTTAAGAAATTGTAATATTTTGAGAATAAACAATACGTTAAAAGGTTAAGGGGAAGCCCACCTTCCCCGGCTTGGGTTAGTTGTTCGAATTAATATTTATCATTACAGAAATTATCATTTGGAACGTATTACATCCCAAAGTGGTGGGTGCAAAGAACTGCTAGTAATGGTTGATGTTACTATATGTGTACCAACTTACGTTTGAATCAATGTTGCATTTCTATAAATTAAAAATATCATCTTAAAATAAAAAATAATAATTTTTGAATGAAATGCCCAATCGCTTGTTTTTTATCTCTTATCATTTATTTATTCGAGAAAATAAGACCAACACTTATGATCAGCTAGACCTTCTAGAAGGATGCACCATCATAAAAGTAAGAAGAAAAGAGCTAATTTGATGCTCAACTGTACTAAGTATAATAACTGCCAGCAAATTGTGTAAATATATACATATTTTTGGGGAAGGATGTGTTTTAAAGTCTTAACTGCCACCACTGAAAAACATAACATTAAATGGGGCCAATAACAATACAAGGTTGTACTATATTTTATTCTGTAAGTGTATCAGGTTGAGAAAAATTTCTTACCGCATATACAAATGTATTGATTGGTAGTCACACACAGACAGTCAGGGGATTTATTGTGGCAAATTTTTTCACGAGAAAATAAAATATAGATTTAAATATGTACATAAACATAATAATAGGTTTTGATTCGAGTGTTTGTAAATTCATCTTCTTAATTATTTGTTTTGGAGAATCTTGATAAATTATAACCAAAATCAAAGTCATGTCTAAACTTCGGTGTGTAATGATTTTTGGCCACATTCTCTTTCAAAATATATTTCTGTAAAGTCGTTACATTTTGAAGCTGTTCGTCATATAACTCTTGAAACCGAGCGAGACGCAACGTAACAAGTTGGACTCGCATTCGGGAGGAAACGGGTTCGATTCCCTGTTCCGGCAATCTTGATTTTGGTTTTTCATGGTTTCCCGAAATCTCTCTAGGGGAATGCTCGGATAGTTCCTTTAGAAAGGTCATTGCCGGATTACCTCCCAGTTCCTGTCCTTGTGTGTAACAATATCTAATGACCTTGCTGTCATACAAGACATAAAGCGCAATAAAAATAATTAATTAATTAAATATCAATTACTGTTGAAGTGACTGAAGTACTTGCTGTATCAGGTAACGACACCAGCGCAGCCCGGGTTTATCAAGTGAACCAGTTCATCGCACATCCCGACTACAGCACCTCGACCCATGTCAACGACTTCGCTGTAATCCAATTAGTGCAGGAGATCTTCTTCAGCTTAGAGGTTGGACCAGCCTGCCTTCCATGGGATACACAAAACACTTTCGTTAACGATTACGTCGAGGCTCTGGGTAAGTGCGTTCATTATTATATTGAACGACCGAGGACACAAAATGACGTGATCTCAAATTTGTAAATCTGCTCAGTTATGGGCGCGGTCTACCGCAATTTTCTTCACCATTTATTTTAATTTTTATTTATACCAGATAGTTTTTTTCATATTTTGGTCACAAAATGTGACTAAATTTGGCTCTTATCAAATTTTTTTATCTCTTATAGTTTTCACATAACGGCTTGTTAAAGTAATATTTTGCATGTTTCCGTTTTAACGACTACACTAAAATCAACTGATATACTAAACTCAAAAAATTCACAGTATATAAATACATTGCAGGCTATAATGACCTGCTCATAAAATTAAAAAATAAAAATTATTTGTATTTATAAAAAATTATTGAATTTTTAAAATTTTTATTTTCAGTTTCGGAATTTTTTTGAAATCCAAATAATTTTTATTCTTTAATTTTATGAGCCTGTCATTGTAGCCTGCAATGTATTTATTCACTGTGATTTTTTTTTTTTAGTTTGGTATAGCAGTTGATTTTAGTGTAGTCGTTACAACGGAAACATGCAAAATATGACTTCAACAATCCATTACGCGAAAACTATGAGAGATAAAAAAATTTCGTAAGAGCCAAATTTAGTCACATTTTGTGTCTAAAACAAGAAAAAAATATTTGGAAAAAATAAAAAAAATTGTGATGAAAATTGCGGTAGACCGCGCCCTTAACATAGTTTCAACTGCAGTTAGATTTACATGTTTTCAGATATTATACCATTTTTGTGTATAATTCCTTGTTATAAAATTCTTAAGCATGACTGCTTCCATTTCAGTTAAATAAGCATTTATCTGCAGCAAAATTACGCAGCACAAATAGTAAGTAAAATTCAAGCTAAACTAAATAAACCAAGGTTATTTTTTCTCACAAATGTTGAAATATAAAATACATAATCTGATTCTTCTTGAAATGCATGGCTGACAAATTTAATTTCGTTTTAACATTATGTTAACCTTATATTTGATTACATTACGATTTTGGTGATGCTATAGTAGTAAACAAATGCTCGTTGGAAATGTATGCTTACGTAAACTAGCCTATTTGCAGGTTGGGGATTGATGTCTTCTGGAGGAGAGGCTCCTACAGCCTTACAGAAAGTCGCTCTTCAGGTGATCAGTAACCGCCAGTGTTATCTAGCTTTCAACAGCTCGAGGATAACAGATACTGTTATGTGTACCTACACCCCAGGGAAAGATGCTTGCCAGGTACGGCCAAGTAAGCTCTCACTCATTTAACATACACACACTTACATATACATATATTTATTGTAAAATGGTTATAAGCACATTTCCAAGAGGTGCTGTGGGGTAACTTTGCACTGCACCACTCTATATGATGGTTACAATGCCACTTTGTGAAGGTAACGTGAGCTATGGCAGCGTGTTGTAATGTTTAAAACACTACTTACTCTGGTAATATGTGTTACATCTTTACCGAATATAAAATAGAACAATATTTTTTTCTGTCCCGTATCGACATTTTCAAATTCTTAAAGAGAACTCTGTTTAATCCAATTTTTTTCGAAACTTGTGCTTTTATATTATGGAAGCAATGGGGCAGCCTTAGTTTTAAACTAATAATGATTTGTCTGTAAGGCATGTACGCATTAAAAACTAGAGCTTCAAGTGTTTATTAAAATAATAACATAGATTATAGATAATATTTATATTCGTCGGGAGCAATACTTCAGAGCAAAATGAGACCGACATATAAAATGTAACTTAACTATGAGAGAAAATCTCTTGTAAATGTATTTCAGTGTTTCTCCGATATTTTCGTTCATCAACTTTCCTTCCTTTAGTGTTGCATGCCGCTTCAGAAGGAATTCTGTTGCACTCGCACATACAATAACCTGTCGTTGACTGCAACTGTCTCTTATAAATGACTCCTATCAACTGAGCCAATAACTCTAGAGCAACAGCTCCCCTTACTTGAAGCAGGCACACACTGGTCCGTCACAGGGTTTTTGTTATTTTTCCTTCTGAAATCAGTCTAGCGCTCTCTGTACTATTAATGATTTTAGAACAAATAAATAAAAGAAGTTATACTAGAATAGTGTCACAGTTTTACACCTTAAGAAAACCACATTCTCACAAAAGTACTTGAATTTTAAAATAAAATCGTTTCTTTGTATTTATTCCAGTCGGACTCCGGCGGTCCCCTGCTATGGCAGCACCCGAACAGTGGCAGACTTTATCTGGCAGGCATCATCAGCGTTGGAGTTTCGTGTGCATCTGAGAGGCCTGCTATAAACACTAGAGTGTCGTCTTTCCTATCATGGCTTGCCCAAGTGACACCAGGTTTGTTGATATCTAGGAAACTATCATGCTAACCAGACACTTCATTTCTGCAAACTACAGAGTGAGTAGAGGTTTTGGTCAGCGCCGGTGAGGGGTGACATGAGGTGAGTATGAGCATGGAGCAGTGCCAGAATGAAAGGGCGGGGGAAACAGAATATCCCTGAGAAAACCCGCCGACCAACGGCACAATTCACACATTCAAAAATCCGGGGACCTTCCTCGTCAGGATTCGAACCCAGATCGTCTTGATGGGAGGCGAATGGATTCGGCCACCGCGACCCCTGCAAACTGCAGAAATGGTGTCATTGGTGACAAACGATACAGTCAGTTCGAGCGAAATGCTGAATTAAAGACAGATAATACTAGATTATGTAACTTCCGGGTGGTTTCTATTGCTCTCGATTAATTTCAAATGTGAGTAACTATAATACTTAAAAAAACTCGAGGGAACGGGATAAACATAAACGATGCATATTGGCGCGCAAATGTGTGAAGGTGTTTGAGAATTCAATACATTTATTTTAATATGTGGTTGGCCACCCAGGACGATCACTTTTTATGAAATAGCTTTTAAGTTAGAAACGTTTTCCTACTGTGCTACGAGCGCCGAACGCACTGCGCATATTTCAAACTGGTGCGTGTGTATGGTGCGGAACTATGCCATAAAAGACGGCACTGATGTAATACAAGACTATCACCATATTCCGATACTGTTGGTGAACACTGATTTCACTGACTGTCTGTCAGTGTTCGTCAGCAGTAACGGAACCATATCAGTAATCAGTCATTATTTCGTAATCGTCAGTGATCACAGAGTTTCGTAATGATTGGCATCTATGAACACGTAAATAAATGGTAACTCGAACATGGTTACGAATGTAACTAGCTAACGTAGTTTCTTAACCTATTTAAATGCTTACATTCTTATACCATTAATTATATTTCACATAATTATCCGTTATTATGCTTCTAAGGAAAATATCAATTTAATTTGAATGTAATTTTCAATGGCTACTTTGGAAAAACGTTCTTAAGAAATATATATAGGTATAGTAAATATATTCTTCTGTAAATATATTATTCTGTGTCACCATGATGGTATAAATTTTTATAAAAGTTTCTAGAGAACACGTACTTTGACTCTCTTGCCGATGCCTGTTTCACTGGCACTATACTCTATCCATTCCAAGATTGCAGCTTGTGTCACTTCGTCTGTTCGGGCGCTTATTGACTGTGCAACAAACCACCGCACCACCTCTGCGTGTTTCGCATGCTATGGACTGGCGACAAGTGGAGAAACGGAATCGCGCCTCGCTGTGGAGCAAATTGAATCACGACGAACGTTGGCGTCTTCACGTAAGTCGTAGTTAATCCATTCCATGCACATATAGTATTTCATACGCACAGAGTGATATTATATTACAGAGAATTAAAAAACGCAGCTAAACGATTAAATCACCTATCCTGAACTAAAACACAGCAATTTACCAGGCCACAATGACACTGTTAACTACCCATCCAACCAATGATATAGAACTCACCTGTGACAGTGTTTATTTCTGCTGCAATCTTTGGCTGGATACAGTATATACGTCCTGCCGAGCTCAATTTGAATCAGTAGTCATCTAGCCTCACACGGAATCAGCAGTGAACAATTCTTAGAGAGCATCTGTGCTCGCCAATAGTATCGGAACAAAACTTAACACGCGACGCCCGCGCTCCTCTTCCAACTTAGCCCGTCGTGTGCACCACGCCCATAACTACGGAACGACAGAGGCGACAGTACCACTTGCACATACGGGAAAGCGACCGACCACGCGCGCGCAAGAGGCAGTGGTGCCTAGACATCGCCCCCGCGACGTCGAGTGAATACAGTATGTGCGCCACCTTATGAGAACTATCGTTTATTGGTAGCAAAGTGCCCCGTTGACGGAAACCCTAGTAAATCAGCTTCTTGTAAACACAGGTAGCACTTCCGTGCTAATTATCTCAACGTGGGTAACACCACCAAGAGGTAGCAGTGTTTAAAGGCCAGGGGTAACCTTTTTGTGTAATTAAAATCCCTAATTAATACTTTTTCGTTATTAACTTCAAAAATGGTAGAAACATCCCTGCGCCTCGTGGGCAAGTTGGACTCGCCCACGCAGCCAACTTAGCCGGCCAATTCTTTTCATGTTAATTTTGCAAGTGCTTTTCTTTAATTTAATTACAATTTAAATCAGTAGTGTTTCGTGTGTCAAAGTAATTCCTTAAATAATTTTAATGTTATCAGTTTTCATTTGTGCCACGTAACTTAAAAATATAGTAAATTTATGAGTAACTGAAAGTCACAAAAACTTTCCGACAAATCAAATTTGGGATACTAATCCGCAAGTTCGTATTTTTCAATTTTTCCGGGCCTTCGTCCGTGTTTTGTAGTGTAATTTCTGTTTCGGCAGTTGCTTCCCACGCTCGGCTAGATGAGGTCACCAGCGCGGGAAGGAATTGTCAGTTGGCGCTAAGCGGCAGAATGAGGCGGTCGGACGCGAGTCACTCCGGGCCCTTCAAAACTTCCGCACAATCACTAGTTTACCAATAACTTCATTTTAAATCTCGGATCAGTAATTTTGTTTTTCATTGGCCTTGAGGTGCCCCTCGACCCCTGCAACTCAACCGCCCAGGGGCTTAAAGTAAAATATCCGTCACCCATGTGGTGTTTTCAATACAGTGTAGCTAGCTGGCAGGGCCTAGGTCAGGGTCCGCTTAGCGCACCATCGTGAGTGGATCTTGCATGGAGCATGGTGTTATACAATAAATACGGATATCATTGAGGTACGTCTTTCATTGGCTTGCAACTTCATGCATGGCCTTCAGGGCGCGAGACCTTTCAACCCACACTATCCAGAGTGTTGCGTAGGGTGTTATCTATTGGTGCTTTGTCTGTGCTACAGGCATGGGGAACGCCAAAAGATTCCCTTGTGTAAGTATCAACGGCGAGCGGGGAGTGTTATTTCCACACCACGGCCGTTGGCCGCATGGCCCTATAAAATAGCATCTCTGTCTCTTATTCTGAGCGCCTGTTCTCTAATAATGGGATAGCACTACCGGGCTTTACTTTGCCAGTGCTATCCAGTGGAATTTGATACCTAACCACCACCCCCACCCGCCTCAATTTGTCGCCCAACTTGTGTGGCTTTTAAGGATGGAATTTGCGCTTCAAGATCTTCGCGCGAGTGCAGTGCATGTATGGACTCCGAACGCGCCACAACCCACGCAGTCGCCATTATTGTGGAAGGGAAGAAGGGTACGCAACGGTGGCCATTTTGCACCCGCATTCCTACGCGCACCCCTATATGCCCCCCGTCCATCCAGGGGGTGGCAGCGCGATCGCTCAAGGACAGCTTCCTTTCCGCAAGGTATCGATCGTCGGAGCTAAGTCCCCTACCGCGCCATGCGAAAGGAGACTGCTGCGCAGAGGTTGGTAACCTCTCAGAACAGCTGATCGTCCGCGCTGCGTATGCTGCTGTGCTTTTGCATCATGGCCTACCACGGCGGGTATAGAGCCATCGGCCACGTATGCAACGAGTGCTATAAGCCTCTGCCTGAACAACAACCAGCAAACCACAGATGCTGCATGAAGTCGTTGTTACCGAACTGGCACCCACATGACCCCTTCTTCCACGACACCGCGACTTCCCACTGCGAGCGACGCCCGCCTGCGTCCCTGCACGGACGTGTGCGAAGTGTGGGCGGAAACAGGAAGTGGATAGTTGGACTGTTCCGAGCGCGACTGCATGTACATGCGCTATGCAAAAATCGGCCATGAAACCCATACTCAACTACAGTGACATCCTGAAACATGAAGTATGTGACAGTCTGGTTTGTTTACATCCGAGACAGTGTACCATGCCATGTATGGCGTCTCCCGTGCGGTACCACGAGGGATGTTTATCAGCCGCGGAAACAGTGAAGGCACACATGGAACTCTTCCAATGCGACGTGTGCGAAACGACAACGGTCAGCATGAAAGATACACCGGCACATACACTCAGTGCCGCGACAGCGCGAAAAACACGGTAACAGCACAGTGCTCATGGAGATATGTCAAGCTGCCAGTGACACAAGTACACGAGTGCAGACGTCCACATTTCTGGGCAGCAAGAGTCGCAACACAGAGGTGCAATTACTGCAGGCAGACAGTGCACGCTGAGTGTCTCGTCGCACAGGAACGTCAGACAGTAGTCAGGACGGGTTTCTTGTGCTTCGATTGCATAGCTGCCACCCGTCAACCTTCATACGAACCACTGGACTTTCACGAACTTCCCTTGAGAGTAACACACCCAGTGCACAGTACCACACTGCAAACCATGGTCACAGTGATCCAGAATGTGTTCATGCCATCCACTTTCACGAGCGCCCGGAGCGCACCAGTGACGTCATGCATGACGGAGATGGCAGCAGAGAACAGGCCGGTCATGTCAACACCCGAAAATTCAAAACGTTACCAACCTTTGCCGGAAGGACGAGCGAAGACCCGGAGGCATTCCTGGACGACTGCGAGGGCCGACTGCGCTGGTACGGTGTGTGCGAGGAGGAGTGGCCTCAGTGCATCGAGGGGGCAGCTGACGAGTCAAGCCAGTAAGTGGTGGTCGGGTATGACACTGTACTGGATGCCATGGAGAGAGTTTCGTGGACTGTTTGTATCGCATTACGATGAAATATTCACTTCGCTCCAGGCACAGAGCCAGTTGGCGCTAGAAGCGGAGGGTGACGAGCCATTTGCCGCATTTGTGTCACCTAAGTACCACGTGCTACAGAAATACGAACCACACCTCAGTGCACGTCAAGTGCTCACCGCCATTGCCGAAACTGTGCGCCCAGAATTCCGTGTGTTGCTAGTGCCACTGCTGACCTACGTGCCGGAGGAGTTTATACAAGCCGCCGCGCTATTCGATAGGGGAATGCTACAACCGCCCACGCAACCGCACGTGTGCAGTGGTGCACACCGGCCCACGACATCAGCGCAGTCAACACCGCCGAAGCAGCAGGCAACCGGCAACGAACATCAGTGCCGAAGGAGCGAAAGGCATGAGAGTGAATATTCAAAGGGTAATTAATATGCATGCCAACAACAAAATATGCAGCCCACTGGATTACAGCAAGGCACCACCGTTCCCTTGTCAATTTTGTCCCGGTAATCAGCCACAGTAGCACAAATATTGCCCAAACGTGCCCGGCAGACCCAGGCAGGTTGGCAACAGTGGCAGAAACCAAATGGAAACGGACAGTAGAGATCGCAGAGCATGATGTCACTGCGCATCCCAGAGTAAACATAAATATCCAGACACCACAACACACTTTCCTCCAGTAGATTCATTGCAAACATCATCCTTCAGTTGACATTTTTGTAGCCATAAACAACGTCCACTGCTATGCATTGGTGAACACAACAGCTTCACACAGTTTCATTCAGCCAGAATTTGTAAATACAAAAACAATCTCAACAATAGATCAACCTGTTCGCTTAGCTGCCGAAGGCGCAGAATGCCACGTGGTGGACAGGGCCACCATTGTTGTTCACATAAGGGACATTAGAACCATCACTACTTTGGTTACACCGAAGTTAAGGGAGGATACCATCCTGGAGCTGCCGTGGCTCACAGAGCAGAACACGGTGGAGGAGCCTGCGGTGCGACGCATCCACTTCGGCACCGTTGAGCGTAAAACAGCATATAGTACAGAAGCCAATTCCAGTGTTTGTGCCCCCGCAGTTAAGCTAGAAGATATCTCGAACGACGTAGCCCTGACCTACAAAGAGGCTTTTCAGCGCCTATTAGACGGGAGGAGGGAAGTGTTCACGGCTAACGATATATTAAGGCGCACTGCGGTGATGGAACACCGGATTGATCTGACCATCCAAAATCCTATTTACATGCCACCTAGAAGTTATCTACCACACCGAGCAAACATCATTAAAGAACAGATAAAGGAAATGTTAGCTGATGGAGTGATTGAGCCGGCCAATAGCTGTTATAATACCCAGATCACACTAGCTCCCAAGAAGGACAGTTTGTTGCGCTTCTGCGTGGATCTATGCCGCGTGAACCATGCCACAGTAAATTTGGCCCCACCATACGTCAGCATGAAAAATGCACTGACAACAATTGGTCGCGCAAAAGTGTTTAACTCTCTAGACTTGCACAGTGGCTACTGGCAAGTTCCTGTGCGACAGGAAGACCAGGAGAAAGTCGCGTTCACGGCCCCTGATGGCAGCCAGTACCGATTTTTGCTATGCCATTCGGCCTGTAAGTGCACCCGCGACATTCCAGACGGCGATGGTGCTGGTGCTAAGTGACCTGGCGGGCGATTTCACATTAGCCTATCTTGATGATGTACTGATATGGTCCAATACATGGGAAGAACATCTGATTCACCTATCGCTCATCCTGGAACAGCTGGCCATCAATGGGCTGACCTGTGTGGTACACAAATGCCACATAGGGAAAGCGGACCTAGAATTTCTGGGCCACATGTTGAGCAAATGGGGAATCGAACCCAATGCCGAACACCTTCGTCTTGAGGAAGAATGCTAGCCACCGAACATGCACAAACAACTGCGCAAATTCTTTTGGGCTGATTAATTGGCTGTGCGAACATATTATAGATTTTACAACCATAACTGCACCATTGACGGTGCTCTTGTCACCACACAAAGGTATAGCTGGACCACGGAAGCCGACCGAGCATTCCAGGAGACCAAGAAGGCGTTCACACAATGCGAGACCCTAGCCCACTACAACTGTCAGTACCCACTGTAGCTCCAAATGGATGCAAGCCAGGAGGGGATTGGTGCGGTGCTGTACCAGTACGGCGACACAGGGGAAAGTGCATGATTGACTTCTCGAGCGCCAAGTTCGGTCCCATGGAGAGGCGATACCATGTCAATGAACAAGAGTGCCCGGCAACTGTGTGGGCCATGAAACGATACCGTGCTTACCTGGAGTACCAACGCTTCATTCTGTGCACAGACAACAGGTGCCTGGTATGGTCACAATCCATGCGCGAAGCGCGAAGCAAGCTTGCCAGGTGGTCAATGGCATTACAGAGGTATGATTTCGAGGTGGAACACATCGCCGGGGATGACAACCAGCTGGCCGACGTGTTGTCGTGTGCACCGTGCGCGGACATCATTGTACTTGACGACACCGACTGGGAAGATTTCCTGCCACCCGGGTCATGCCCAGCTGATGCACAACTATATCAGCTGGTCACGGCGACACCAGTGACCAACGTCAACACCATTTACGAGCAAGTAGTGTCCACGCAGCGCGAATGCACTGTATGCCAGAGTAGATGCCAGGAGTGGCATGAGGGAATGGTAAAAAACTGGCAAGTGATGGATGGCCGCGTTGAGACACCCCCCTCGCGACATGCGGCGATGAGGGCCAACCAGCAGCGCTCAGTGCAACAGTGACTCAAAACCACAGGGAAGCGCTCCCCGAACAGCTCCGGCATGGGCAGCGTGTGTACATCAAAGTGCACCATCTCTCGGCAGGTAAGCGAAATTACTGTGCAGGCTTGGGCAGCAAAGTGGAGTGAACTCCACTGGGTCATGTGAGCTTGTGGCAGAACTGCCTACCTCGTGAGACGTCAGAATGGTCGGGTGACCAAGATACATAGAGACGACCTGCGCGCTGCACATGATGGCGACGTCGGGGCGCCCGACGACACCATGCCACCCAGAGCAGACCCGCAGGGTACAGTGCCATCTGAAACCCCACATGCAGGAGACTGTTACCTCACAGCATGCATAAAACGCCTCTTCGTTAACCGGACACCGCCGACTGTGGCAACAGGAGGCAGCCTACATGGCGAGCCAGCCGACGCCAGTAAGGAAGGGCCGACGCGCTCACCAGGACCAAGAAACAACCAGAGTCACGACGCGGCAACCATTGCCCGCCGACGGAGCCGTACATGCCTCGATTCCCGACGCTACCCGACCCTGCCTCAATGGCACTGCGCCAGGGATGGTGGTGACAGGACCGCCTGGTCACAATGGGCACCAAGTAAGAACCAGCAAAATCTTTGCCCAGTTACCACTGGGAGGGGGAGACAGCCCATTGTCTTCCGGCCCGTTGCAGGCTGCCAGCCAGTACGACACGGGTCTCAGCCCGCCACAAGTGCTGCATGAGGAGGGGGGACTGGGTGCACATGCTGCCCCTCCCTGCCATGGCTGGCCAGGACCCTGCTTCACAGCCCCCTCGGCAGCCGCCACCGGGCGACACAGACTCCGAGGACCATCTAAGGGACGGGGGAGGTCCCCCGCCACCCCACAGGTCGACGCTTCTGGGCCGCAGAGTTCGCCCTGGGTGCACCACCTGCTAGGATGATACAGCATCCCGGACAGTGGCAGCGGCGACGCCATGTCATCAGCCACCACAGCCAGGCAGGTACCAGCTCGGCACTCTGCAAGCCAGTCAATGGAACCCCCCCCCCCTGCCTAAGGTAAGGCGATGGCGGTGACGTGGTGCAAATATGGGCTCCCAGGAGGGGGGCTTTTAACGCGCGATGCCCGCGCTTCTCTTCCAACTTAGCCCATCGTGCGCACCACACCCGTGATTATGGAACGACAGAGGCAGCACTACCACTTGCACATACATGGAAAGTGCCCGACTATGTGCACGCAAGAGGCAGTGGCGCCTAGATGCCTGTTTGTATGTATCTGTGAATTTACGAATACATGTATAAAACATTATGGTAACAGCAGCACAGGCGTTTATGTGTACGAGCATAAAGATATGGTATTGACTTGTGCCAAGACGCAAAACATGCTGCACCGTGCGGCATGTCAAGAGTGTCATGCTAATCAACACGGTACAATAACTAACAGCCCGAATACGCGCCACCTGTCAGAAGGTGCAATACAGGCTGGGGATTTTCAACCCGACCCATGAAGGGGTTCTTCACTACCGAGTACATTAGAAAACGTCATATCGCGGCACTACTGCTCAGTCGTGCGAGGTCGTCGCTTTGAACATCCACTGTAATGACGCATTATGTTTGTGTGTTATGAATCTCCATGAAACATGCCCACATATTTGTTAATTCAGTAAATTGGTGTGAGACCTTTCTTTCACTGCAAGGGCCAGCGCTACACACGGCGTATTTAAAATGTATGTGGTGCGTTCGACGCTTCTAGCACAACAGGGAAACTTTTCCGACCATATCTCTCCACAAAAGAATTGCTCGTCCTAGTATGGTCTACCAAGACTTAAAATTACATATTGATTGGCCCTCACTGGCCTAGTCTTATTGTGAGTTTTATATTTGTGCGGCTGTGAACAGAAAAGGAAATAGGCGGTAACCCTTCGACCTTAATTTGGTGACTTCTCTCCCTATACTGTCCTCTTCCCTAAACTCGCTGTGCCTGCACTGCACTCCTATAAGTGGGCTCATGATTTCAGCTAGGGAAAGGGGAGGTATGACATCATACTCTTAACTTCTTCATGGCTTAAACCCTATAGTTTTGTATATTTTTGCACCCAATATATCAGTAATTTTGTTATGAAAAAAAAATCAAAATATTATTTCTTTATCAATTTTAGCGTGTGAACTGTGCATTATTTTGCATAAATCATGTGTACATTTACACATTGTATGACAGCACACAGTCCAGAACTTTTTAAAATGTTCAATTTAATAATCACTTAAATTATTTACACCAATTTGACAAACACATGTCCTTTGTCAAATCTTTAAGAATGTGAAATTTACCACCGTTTTATTTTCCTGGGTATTTAATATCATAATTTGTTTTATGTTCCAGATGCAGAGTATTGTGTAACAGACATGAACTGAAGATGGCTGTGATGTGATGGTTTTACACACTTTGTTTGTAAAATTTATTGCAAACAATAAAATACTAAAAATAAGAAAAAACAATACTTCAGTTAATAAAGCTTTAATTTAAAATTAAATAGCAATGTTGAGCTGTGTTCCAGGTACCTAGCTTCAGTGCTATAGTCGGGGGTATATGCGGCTATATGCCGTATACCCTCTTGTTCATTCAGCCCAGTATAGTATACCTTCTGCTTTCCTTCTACTAATTTATTCCAAGGACTGTTGGCAACTTGGTACCAGGAAATGGCCGTACCTTGCTCGGGGGTATTCCCTGTACCAATTTTACCTTGTTCGTGAGTATATCCTGTACCAATTTTGGCACTACAGCACTGCCTAGCTTGAATGTTAAGTGAAGACTAAAAGTATCTTTGTCATTCCTTTATAGTGTAGGTTCTGTAGTCAACTGGCATCAAATCTCTAATTACTAGTGTGAGATAACTAGAACAAAATTAGCTTAGTAGCTACATATTTCACTAACTTAATTTTTACATAATACTGTACAGTTATATCGTATCAAGTTTGACAATATACTTGACTACAGTGGCGAAATGTGGTCGCGTTCCAATGTATGCTCCATTTGAATCCAACTACAGAATATTCTTTGAGAACACATCAATAATGCATTGTCGGTCATACCCGATGAAGGTTTCACTCTTTCTCTATTGCCTACTACTGGCTTCTGAATGTTCCACACATAACTCAGAGGTGTGTACAGGCTGTATTCCCTTTTTTACTGACAGCACTGAAACCACTGATTTTGCGTTCTTTAATTTACTGACACAGCTGGCCAGTAACTGACGAGCGAGGATTTGGCATCTGGGTTGGAGGCTATATTTGACGTCACCTCATGCTGAGTTTAGGGCATGCTGGTCTCAGTAGAAACAAACGAGCAACGACGACGCAAGGCATGATGGGTGACGAAACCATTTTGACATGGCCCGCCTGTTGCTGGGCATTCAGACCTTTGTCACGTCCCCTATGTAAGCGCCACCCACACCAAAGCAGCAGTGAAGTGCTACGTCGACCACATGGTCACGTGTTGTGCAACTTATACACCCGGTTAGGGTAGGTAAGTGGAGAGCAAAGTGTCAACAGTGTTCTCATAATGCAAAGTGTAACCTAGGTCAGGCGCAAGGTCAATACCAACCTGACAGTCATACATTGCCCTCGTGCAACCAACTAATACATTGTAGTGTGTAACATTTAAGGGTTTTTATTGTAGTATGAATTAGTATTGAAAGATGGTAGCATTCTAGAGTTAATTAGGCTACTATTAATTACCGTCATGCAAAGCAGTAACTTTACCACATGGACACAGATCACATTAACATAACAAAACAATCAACCAGAACAACTTAAGTAAAGAAATGTTTAAACAAGTCAAACACAGACGTTACTCGCAACAGCGAATTGTCAGATTCTGTCTTTTCGTTTTTAAATAAATTTTACTGCAAGAGACTTGACGCGAACTGGCGATCAGTCCTCCCGCCACTGCCAATATCTCGCCAGTCAGAGCTTAGCAGGCATAGGATGAGTATGTGTATCGCATCGCAGGGGCCTTCAAATTTTGTGTTCAATCATTTCATGGCAATAGTTGCAACATACTTCTATCATAACTATATTTAATGTTCTTACTAACCTAATATAAAATTAATAAATATTAACAACAAAAGAGTAGCATAACTGCAAAACATCCTGATTACTTCGTTGACAGCTGTGCAACTACTGGAAACAGCATCATTACTTCGAGTTACAGAATAAAATGATTACATTACCCACACTGAATTGATTGAATCTAAATTATTATGCACAGTGTCTTTCACAAAACACAACATAACACAATACACCACAAATATTTTGGTGCAGTCACAAACAACAGTTCATGGTTGACTGAATAGCAATAAACTTAAACTTTTCCAAAAACTCTTTTTCTCTCGTCATTACGGCAGACGAATTCTTTCATAACAGACGTAATGTCTATTGATGCAGTTCTGTCGTTATGAATATGCAACAAAGTCGAATGAGTGAGACGTCGCTGGGTCATTGTGGAGCGCAAGTATGTCTTTAAACGACGAAGTGCACTGAACGCTCTGCAGATGCAAATGAAGCAGGTACCGTCATTTGAGAATCACAAGTCGAGTTACTTGGTCGAGCAAAGCAAGTGCCGTGTGACTCTCTTTACCCAATTTTTTGGCAAATGCTACTCAAGTGTCTGATGTCTTACGCGAAAAAATCGTGGCACTACTAATAGGTAAGTTTAAGGGGATTGTTGTGCGGTAGCAACATAATTTAAAAATTTTGGCATAACTTATTTTTACTGACTATGGAAAACTAAAATAGTTCATGACATAAGGGATTATTTTGTACATTCCTTAACGTAGTTAAGATTTTTCACCTTGATCAAATAACTTAATATATTATTTTTCTAATATTCCTTATTTCCATTCCAACTTAAAAAATAACGAAACCAGTGAAAAACAAACTAGCCTACTGTACGTAATGTATAAAGAATCATGTATGTCACGAAGTGTATCAGTTTTCGATAGTCAGTAAAAATAATTCATACCAACATTTTTAAAACAACACTGTTACCATGCACCAATTCCTCTTTATTTTAACCGAGGGAGGGGCGGAAAGATGCCGCAGGTTGGTAGGATTTTTCAGGGATTTCTCGTCTTTCACTATCCTTGCCTTTCCGATGATGCTTCATTCACGTCACACTATCAGCATTGGCTTCCAAGACTTGGAATGTTAAAGAACAGCCCAAATCTCTCAACATTTACGGATCCGATCAAAATTATGACACAAGTACTAAATTAAGAATATTCCAAAGGTTTTTACTTGCCTTAAGCCGAGAGAGTTAAACTCTTATTTGTCTTCGTTTTGAACGGCACTGCCTGTCATGCACTGCTTTTTTGGTGGTGGTTGAGATGATATGAAGGACTGTGCTGAGTGGTTGAAATAATCATATATGCTTCTAGTAAATGTTTTTTTGTTTTCTAAAGCATTTTATTTAAGAGTTCAGCCACTGGCGACGCTACCAATAAACAAAACTATAATATGCCACTCTATTAAAACAGTTTCAGTCACCGCCACGTTTAACGTTTGCACTATCTACGACGCACCTCTGACCAAGACTGACCACTGAGGCTGTAGGCGATGCGGAAACTCTATGTGCCGTAAAGTAGTTATGCGATTGTGAAAGGGTGTGGTGACTCCTTCCCTTGTCTACCTGGCCCGTCACCCACAAGTGATGGGCCAGGTAGATAATGGATGGAGCGGATTCTACAGTGCAAAGCGAAAATATTTGCTAGCACGACGAAACTTGCATTTTACAGAAGAAAAGTGAAAAAATATTTACTTGACTCAAACGCGAAGTAACACACAGTCAAAAATTAGTCACTATATATAATCTAGAAATATCCAATATCGCCATAAATGTTTGATTTGATCTGATGTTTTATGGAGGGGGGGGGGCAAATAATATACTTTGCCCGGGCATGCAATTTCATGCCCGGGTCGCTCCCCCCCATCCCGGTTCCTACGCGCCTGCACTCTAGTAGAATCATATGACGAGGATGAGCATGAACAGCATTTGAACAAACTCTTTACATGCTTGGCAGGTTATGGGCTCCTCCTCAACCCAGCTAAGTGTGTCTTCAGCGAGACCTGTGCCAAGTTTCTGGGGCATAGCATCTCGGCAGATGGGTCTTGGCCATGGGCGTCTCTCGGGAATTATTTCAAGGGGGGGGGGCAAAGATTTAGAAATTTATGTTTAGCTATCATAAAACTAATCTATTATAAGCAAGAACTTATACTTTTTGCAGTGTCTAACGACACAGACCATTGTTTTGTAGCATTTGACGCAAATTAAGACCTGTTCACAGTCTGACGTAATTAGTGACCTTTTTTCGTAGGGGTCAACAAGTTCCAGGGCGTGGCAAGTGCCCCCCCTTGCTGCCCTTCGTGACGCCCATGGTCTTGGCGATTGCGGGCGAAGGTGGAAGCCCTTCTAGACTTCACTAAACCCACAAACACAAATCAGTTGCACCAGTTTGACATCGGGCGGTATCATGGTTGGTGGAATGTGGTGAAGCCAGTGTCCTAAGTGAACTTAAGTAAAACAATGTCTTGGGCACCAGCTAGCCAGTTTGCTTGGGCTAACACGAGACTCTGGTGATGGTGGTGCAGGGCGTGAGATCGTGGCGAATTCCCTTCCCATGATGGCCTGTCAGTAACAATGGTGATAGCGAAAATGCTACTTGAAGTGTGGAAACCAGAGAACCACGTGGTGGCAAAGTACATGAAATTCATGCACAGGTACATTCACACATCACGCTAGAATTATTATTGAGTTGAAATAAATTACCAAAAGTCAAAATACACTTAAGATTAAACAGATAATGATGGACGAAGGTGTTCCCCTGTTATGCAGTGTACAAGAAATAAAGTCCACCACACGCACAAATTCGTTTGAGAAAAATTCAGGATTTATTCCTCTAGAAGTTATGCGATGAAATGGGCTCTATACTCTGCTAAAGTGGGTGTAGGTCAATGCCTACTAGCTGACATACAACAGAAAAAGGCACGTGGTGCGAATTGAAATTAGGTGCTGGAAGTGAAGCGGATGCGAGTCTTCCACACGAAGAGCTAGCCTCGGGGGTACAGTCAAAAGCGAAAAGGTTCCAGATATTTACTACTATACTATTGAAAACAACCTGTGGTTGGATGCAAACGATGAAGTCCCCTAAATGCAGCGACACTCATGATGTGCGACCATTCCCTGTGCCTGCAGTACAAAGACTGCTGTTCCTTCCCTTTGTCCGGGGGGTTCCAGACAGGGAAGAGGCATGAAATTTCCCTTGGTGACATGGATGAAATGGTCACATTGAATACATACGAAATATTTAAACACATAGTGTTTGGTGATTGCATACCCAAGTTCTGCTGAAAATAAAACAATTTAGAAATAACCCTTCCCATGAACACCCAAAACTATTATTTAATAAATGTGAAAATATTACATGAAAGTCACTGTTATTGCCTAGTGATCATTCACTGTTCCAAATAATGCAATTTCATGGCATTACAACATGCTTGCCCTCAAATTAATGTTTCTCAGCTTACTTTAAAACTGCAGCATAAAACTTGAGAGAAATTTGAGTGTTCTGTGGTTGGCCATCCTGGGTGGCTAACAGCCCAGCCGAATGTTCCAGAAGCATATGTTACAGTGTATGCAAATTAAGTTCACAAAGTAATTAATAAGTAATAAAATCGTTCTTTACCATACTTGTCTGTAGTTTCATGATATCACACAGCTCCACTTTCTCTACTACTCATGTCACAGATTGGGGGGTTACTCTACCATGTTCTGAGTTGCACTAGTTGAGTGTCAATGTACTCTGTTCCTACGTTAGTTGCAGAGGCACGAAAACGGCTGAGCACTGCCATTGTCAAACACCCCCTCCTTTGAAGCCATTTTCTGCCGTTTCTCAGTCTCGGCAACATCGTCCCCGTTGTCTGTGTCGTGGCTGCAAGTGATGCGCCCTCGGCGCGTGTGTCCTGGCCAGACTGTGTTGTGAAAGTCCCAGGTACAGCTGCAAGGGCTTCTGAATGCCGTGACCAGCATGAGGTTGCCGTACGAAAGGGGTTGACAGTCTGCATGTCGCCCTTGTACACCAACGACACTGGAGGTGCTGCATTGTGTCGTGGGTGAAGAAGGGTGGTTGCAGCATTGCTCCTCGTCCTGCTGGGCGTGAGATGCGGTCTATTGTTCACCTCGACCAGGGTAGGTGGTGTGTGGTAACATACCATACGCTGATGCCCTATCAGTTTCCGGAAGCCGGGCATCTGAATGGTGATGCACCAATCCAGCTGCTCTGGTGCACTGATATCCACTTCTATTGGCTCCTTCTGGTGTCCCCTGTTGACTACTGGACTCTGCGCCCTCGGAGTTTTTGCGTTAGGTGACAATGTGCGCAGCTTCTCGCATGGACCTTCTCTTGCTGTTACTTGTTGTGTTCCGAGTCTGGCATCAGGACGTTTGGCACCCCGATGGATGGGACTTGACTTGTTAGTGCTCTTGTTTCCACACCTTCCCCTACGAGCCAGGGTGTTCTACTAGTGGGTCGCTGTGTTCGCACTGTAACACAAGGCCTCTGGCCACTTTAGGCATGCAAATCCTTCACTTGCATTTGCCCCCCCCCCCCCCGAGCATGACTTCCACATATTGTTAACAGCTCTGTAATTGAATACTGCTTCCTGGGCACACTCCTGTACAAATTGCTGGGTAAATTGGTCTGTGTTATGTGCATGGCACACCAATGTGCGCAACTGCTGTGCAGTCACTTGTGGGTTGGTAGTTGTGGGCATGCTCATCTGGTTGATTCGTGGAGTTGGCTGCCTATCACTGAAGGTTAGAGTGTTTTTCGGTGATAGTATGGTCTCCCACTCGTCTGTGTCGTGTGTGCACACTCCCTCTACTGGCGAGAGCGACAGGGTGTCTGCGAGTTCATTTTCTGCATCGGCTATGTGTTCCACAACAAAGTCGAACCCTTGTATCAACATTGACCACCTGGTGAGCTTGCTCCGGTACTTTCGCATCTGGTGAAGCCATACGAGGCTGTGGTTTTCGGTACGGATGGTGAAGCTCAGATATTCAAGGTAGTAACGTTATCACTTGAATGCCCTGTTGTTATATTATGGGTTGCTACATACAGAAATGAATAAAGTAGTATTTCTCTTGCTCATCAATATATTTAATTAGCATACTTCCCCTGATGTACACAACATACTCGTCAAACTCGCCATTATTTATCACATTGTCTATCCAACAAGATCATTGTTACCACATTAACAAAAAATAACTTCTCATCAAGACTGACATTTCCCTTCAAATACAAATAAGTTCTCAACACACATGATTCACTAACAACACTTCCCCTTGTTGAGACTTATTTGTGTACTCATGATGGAGATATTAAACCCAGTTGTTTTGACATCACCTGAGTCTTGACACTATTTAATTCCTTAGTGAACAGGTCAGCTATGTTTTGATTAGTAGGAACATAACTAAACTCAATAACATTTTCCTTCACACTTTCTCTCACATAGTGGTACTTAAAATCAATATGCTTAGCTCTTCCAGACATTACATGATTTGATACCTGACTAATAGCACCTTGGTTGTCACAATTTATAACACATGGTGTATCAATAAATTTTAACTGATTCAATTCAAACGAAAGGTTTCTGTTGCATAATCATTGTGGGTCTGGAAGGGCGTTAATAACTAAGACCATTTACGTAACTCGACGACACATGCCGATCCTTAAACCCCGCGGCCATCTTGCCAACTACCGCCCTAGTCAAGGATACAACAGTTTCTTATCCAAGACACTTCCTTAACAACCTCTGCCATATAAACAAATTCTGCCTCAACAGTAGATTGTGCAACAACACTTTGTTTCTTTGAATACCATGGCTGTTTCCGAATTCATAGGATCAATCCTCGGATCCCTGAATCCTCGCAGCCTTCACAGCAATGCATCCTTCGTGGTAAGGGTGCACTTGTGTCTAAACATACCTTCCGAATTCCCAATTCAAACAAATGACTATCACAAAGGCGTAAGGATGCTAGTCATGCATCCTTGAGCCAAGGATGTGTAGAAGGGTGCATATTGGATCCTCGGTAGAATTCGGGCACGAATAAAAAATGGCCGCATCCTTCATGATGCTCTTTTCAAGGATGCGAGGGTGCGCTATTCGGAAACAGCCCATGATACTGATGCTCCTGCTAAGAGGACAACATACCCAATACAAGATTTCCGATCAACTACATCACTCGCAAAATCTGCATTACAATAAACCTGCAATGGATCACCAGTTTTACTTAAATATAATTTCAGGTCACTGGTCTTTCTTAAGTATCTAAAAACATGTTGTACATTACGCCAATCACCCATTGTGGGATGGTTACACTTAAGACTAAGTTTGTGTTACTTTATTAACTTCATACTCTGACATAATATAATCATAACACACAATAGTTACAACATAGCTGTCCGTCGACCGTTTCATTACTGTCCATCCACAATAACCATATATACTGGCCGCGTTCTGTTACTGCTGATTTCACTGATTCAGTAATCTCAGTAACGTCAGCAGCAGTTCCGAAACTGCTGAGATTACTACCAGTTGTTTTCGCGGGCTTTCGTGTAAGCTCCCTGTGCGAGGCTAGACGACTACTGAGATTACTGGAGCTGCAGAGGTCGTGTAGTGTCAGTAAAATAAGTGATGGCGGGAGTTTTAAAAATGAGTGTAGAACTTATAGATGTTACGAAGGTTAGGTGATATAATTACAGGATTTTTGTGACTGTGGGACATGTACAACAGTCTAACTAAAGTAATACGAGGTCAGCGTAACTATATGTATGTGTATATAAGTATATGTACTTATTAATAGAAGAGGTTAGAATGACCTTGCACTCATAAACTACCACTGTTTTTGGGTATAATACGATTTAATAAATTGTGTTTCAAGCCAAATTGGTTCTCTTATATTTGTTGATTCAATTTGTCGTTTGTATTTACAACCTCTTTTATTACTGTAATGCCGATCGTTCCGAAACTATTCTCAGTGAGACAAACCCGATTTCCACTAACACTGAAACTGTCCCGATATTGCTGGCAGTAATCTCAGTGGTTTCAGCAGTAAAGGAACGCGGCCACTGAGTACTCATCTGAAAACACCACAAGCAGGAGTACCAACTTGCACATTATAACCCTAACACATGCTAACACTAAAATATAACACCCTAAAACACAACACTCCTCCCTTCTTACGTGACAAAGTCTTTCATCCACCTAGGCTGGACCATTGCTCTTATAGGTCTGGTGTTACCTGGGGTGTCTGCTACGACCATCTGTTCATCCCTATCGCTATGTCTATGTCGTGGGCTTGTCTGCGGCGAAATTGTGGACTCAAAGCCTCTGAATTCCTCTTCGTCAGGTGACGGTGGTCGTACCCACGGAACTTCTGCCTGCACTGCCCCATTCTGACTTCTACAGGCTGTTTGACTTCAGCGGCCACGGAGCCTGCACCCTCGCTACTTGCTTGAGGGATCATCTCGCTAACATCTGCACCAGGAATACCATACCGGCGGCATAACTGGTCAATGTGCTGCTTCATGTGGATCCCTTCGTCTGTTAACACAATGTAAGAGAGGGGACCTGTCATTTCCACAACAGCAGGGATCCATTTTAGTCCACGCCCCATATTCAGAGCGAAAACTAGGTCTCGAGGAGCGAACTTCCGTGGAGGAATTGGTTTCACTTTCTCCTCTTGCATGGCTTTCATTTCCTCAACAAAGTTAGGGTGCACCCTGTCTAAGCACGTTCGTAGGCGTCGCCCCATGAGTAGTTCAGCTGGGCATGTTCCAGTTGCAGCACATGGCGTCACATGCTGCATTAGCAGCAGCCAATAGTAATATGCACTGAAAATCAACCTAATTTGTTGGTGTTCATTTGTGACCATAAACAGAACTGATTATAACGTCTCGTATCCTACAACGTTCAATATGTGCGTTTATAAATACGTACGGAACTAAATAAAACATTATTTCCGGCATATACCGGTAGTCACAATAGTTAATAATTCTTGCCAAGAATCAAAGGCTTATCGTTTTGAATATAATGTTTTCGCAGTGAATTATAATTTGCACAACTTTAAACTATCCGTTGCGTGATTTAAACAGTTCACAAGTAATGACCGGCTACACGTGTTATTTTATTTAAAAGAAAAACATACTGTCGGAATTATCTGTAAAAAAAACTTAACAATTGTAGCTACACCAGTTTCGGTATTTTTGTAAGAGTGCTGTTTGTTAATAGTGAGTAGGCCTAAATACTGTTAACATTTAACCCTAGTTACAGGAAGGTAAAATTTACCACTAGTCTTGAATTGCCGAGTTTTAATTTGCATTTGGTCATATATACCCTGAGCTTTATTTTGAAATTCTGGCCTATCATTTAATAAGTCACTTCAAATGTAAAATTTTCTTTGTTTTACGTTCGTTTGGGAAATCATTTTGTTAGTTACGAATATGTTTCTTAGTACAGGCAATACATTGGACAGTTCTATGCAATAGCCAACATATAGTAATAGCTCGAAGAAAATATCATTTTATTTTGATAAACTCTGTGAAACAAAACAGTCATTAGGAACTTGGAGAGCTAGAAAAAAGAAACGTTCGGAACCATCAAAGAGAAGGAACGGGTTTCACGGACAGTGCTGTGAATGCTGGGAGAAGCTGGGAATGAGGTCCTACGACTATTCAGCCACTAAGAAGGAAGGAATGAGGTCCTAACGCTGGCAGGTGACAATTTCTGTGCTAGTCTTCGTAGTCTACTGCCGAAGGGAACATCGACAACGTTGGTAATGTAGTCTGATTTTCATCTAACGTTTCTGCATTCAAAAGTGCAAGGAAGATACGTATCTTAAAAACATAATACTCATATGTATAGACTTGATTGAATAACTTTTGGAATGCTTTACAGACTAACCCCACGAATGACTCAAATGAAAGCCTCTGCAGGAGCAGAGGTAATCCAAAAGGACTGATTAAATGTTGATATAATTTGGGTTTCTATCAGACTGATTATGTCGTACTGACTGTCTTACAAGTCATGACAAAATTCTTTACATTCTTTTATTTAGTTTCTGTATAATGCTAGTCTTTTCCCAGCCTAAACATTTATACTTTTGTTTATTCCTTGTTATTTCTCTTATTGCAATTTTGTGTCAGGTGATATTGTAGAGCATGGTGGAGACAGTGATTTGCCCGCATTTGTACTCATGTAGCCTATGTTGTATTCATTGATGTAGTGTAGTTTATATAACTTAAGTAATCATTGGACTAATGGAACACAAGATTGTAATTTGTATTGAAAACATTGTAAGTTGTATAAACACAATTGTGGTTAAGTTGTAATCTGATATACCGAGTGTGTACTTAACCCTTACGGTTTCATCCCTCGAGAAAAGCCATTGCATGTTAAGTGGGGGGTTGTGACGTGCACTGGCATGTAGCCCATACTTGACTACTTATCATATAGTAATTTTTTTTGTATTGAATATTTTTTGTTGCTTATAACAAGTTAATCAGGCCAACTTAACCAAGTGCAAGGATGTATACGATGGGACCCAACATATTAATTGGGGATGCTAGAATAGAAATTAACAAAATTTTATTCAAAATTTACATTTAACTGTTAAAACAAGATAAAGGTATTCAATTTTACATGTCAACTTTATCCAATTTATATTGTGTTTAAACTCATTTTAAAGCTAATTTAATTTCAAACAACATTTCTAAGTAACTATTTCTTATATTTAGCCTTGTTTGGATTTTTAAATTTCAAGTAGACTCTGAGCTAGCCTATGCTGGGATGGATTTATCTGGCAGGCAGGTCACACTTCACTCGTTTGGAGGTATGTACGTACAGATGAGCGCTGGAATGTGGCGAGAGCTGCAGGTCGTTAATTGACGTAGGTGGTAGTGTCGTGCGCAACTAAACTCCGAAAAGGTGGTGATCCGCGACAGATTGATGCCGCAGCACGTCCCCAATTAATAAACTAATGAATATTTAGCTGGTATGGTGGAATAAAAGGCTTTGTAAATTTGTCAGTAACCATGTTACATACTTTTCTTCCATAGTACAAATTAACCAGTTTTCAAACAACTTGGGTCCCGTTCTATCACTTCGCAGCTCGGCCGAGTAAGTCCGGGTGTCCGCCCAGGAGTGGTCAGTCATCTTACATCGGAGCTCTTAGATGGTCGCTGGGAGATGGCCTGCTAAGTGAACAGTCGAGGTGTCATGGTGGGGCAGAGAGGATGTGTAAAGGAGCGCTGGCGTGGGGAATTGAAGCCTCGGGCGAAATCACTCTAGCTAAAACCTCATTAATTTGCTTTTTTTTTTGTTTTTAGTAGCACTAGGTGTAACAAGGTGTTGCACAATATGTAACCATATAGCCATCATCCTGAGTGGAACAGGTATTGAGTACTAAAGTTCGTAAATCGCAGTACCATGCTATGATATTCTCTTGTGCTGAAATTCTCAGGCAGACACTCATTAACATTGTGGATAACTGAAAACTGCTGCAGTTTGTTTAAGGTTTACTAGAGCGTAGTTGGTTTGGCGAAATATCTCTTGTCACGTCACCTGTTATATTTGGCTGTGTTTTGTTATCTTGATTGTTTGCCATGGGCAACTAGCATCATGAAACACTGATTATAGCAACAAATAGCTGTAAAGCAGATATGTTTTTTTTGTATCGTCGTCCTGCAAGCAAAATCATTCGGTAATAACAACCGGAGAGAGTTATGTCGTCACACGCATACAACACGTCAAACAGTAACCCCAACACCCATACCCCCGTTACAGCACCCACGTGGCAGAGTGGGTCAGGTCCGACAGAGATAACTTTATAACGTCGATCGGCAACATCAAAGAGTGTGAACTGCTAAAAGGATTAATTATCACGGTTTAGTGTTCCTTTTTGGTTGTTTCGGGTCGCCAACACCACAATTTTCCTGGCCACGTGGTCGTGATAAATCTCCACCGAAGGGGAACTATTTGTTGGCCTAAGTAAATTTTTGTTTGAATTGCTGATCACTTTAAAATGTAGTAATAAAAGAATAAAGTTTTTTTTACGAACACCTTGTGTGCGTGTGTTTTTTTTGTCATGGACGGCAGCCGAACCCAATCAGCCCGAGTAAAGTTTCAGTTCTACTGCTGACAAGCACAGCTAGCTGGATGAAACACTACTAGGTATATATTTTAATTTTTTTTATTCATTTGGTGCATTATAAACAGTACCACCACAAGGTAGTGTACCATATTTACCAATACTGAATTATAATACAGTAATAAATTCTAAACACTAAAAGGATGCTAGTTATAAAATTACTAAGGGAAAAAAAAAAGGTAGATACAATTGGTTCAGGTGCTGCCTTCATTTATTTTGATTAGTTTTACGTGCTGCTGAAGATAAGCAATTTTCAAACAAGATATGCATTACCTTCAGCATATTCAATAACAAAACAAAAGACTAGATTTTAAAATAATGTGGCTTGATTGAGATTATTTTGTTCACCGAAAAGTATTTAGAATCATTTTGACAATACTTTGGTAGTTAAAGACTCTGCATACTCGAGAGGCCTAGCGAGAACAAGGATAGGGATTTACATGTTAAAACAAATTGTGCAAAACTATCTGTTGAACATACATATGCACCACCCCTGACTTTCTTTATCTCTGCAAGGCTCTCGCAGCTACAAGATCTTCAGATTTTCGAAACTAAAAACTGTACGTAAGGATTTACATTATGTAAAAAAATACACCCTAGCTTTGCTCATGCTAGCGCTCTGGGTTGGCAGCCCCTTGAAGTAGTCAGATGTAACCATTAAAACTTGGGGTCCAATCACTGCAAATAGTAAAAACTAGATTTTCACACATGGAAAATCTGAGAAATGGCTGATGGCTAGGGACATGACATGCCTTTTACGCGAACTGTGTTTTTACGACATATGTCGCTAAAATGACAGACTAAAATCAACACACGAAATTTCTGTAAAATGCATTTTAACACGATTTTTCACGCGACAAAATCATCTTCGCAAAGTTACGTCTCCGCGAGCTTGGAGTTTTAGATTCGATATATAGGTATATTGAATGTAGCAACTGATGCAAACAACTATCGATAGTCGATATTAGTATCTGTAGTCGTGAAATAACGTGTTTATACATCAGCGCTTCGCATCAGAAATTAAGTAAAGTCCGGCGTAGTAAAATAAACTACTTCTGTTTGTTATTACGGTTGAATTCATCGAACATGCACAGTTAATTTCTGTAATTTTGTTGGCATGTTGCGTAAAATTTTGATTTGTCACTGCAATATATTAGCAAGTGAACGTCCATACTATAACCTCAAAATATTTCAGCAGAATTGAAATGTTAATATGTAACAAAGGCTTTTTCTTTTGCTGGACAAATTAATAAAGGCCTGTATTATTTTTATGTTCAATTTAATGATTTGCTGTTTCACTGTTTGTATTTTAAGTGTTTATTTAAGGATTTTTTTTTCATGTATAGGCCTACATATCTCTTCTTATTTAAAAACAAAACAGAATACTTGAGCCAGTTTAAATCTTTTATATACATAAAAAATGTCACTGTATGTCATGTTTAAACAGATTTTTTGCACCGCATTTGCCTTTTTTAACATCGAAATGGGCAAGTTTTATTTACCATTTTCTGGTGTCCCTACTGATGGCCATTAGCTTTCCTCAGGACAGTCTTATTTCCTTGTATACTGTGTTTTGTCATTGCTTTTGTCCGCGGCCCCACCACTCGTCTATTGAGTACGACACCTAGTTCCTGCTGATAAGTCATCATTCATTACAGGTATGTTTTTATCCTGCCTTGGGTGGGAATATTATATTCCTGTATAGGTGGCAGTAATAGCCATTTCTGCATTGATACATGTTAGCAAATATAAATATTTTCCACTACCATAAAATCACTCCGGTAGACAATAGCAGAACAAGCAGCTATTATAGTGCCAATTTATATCTACATAAATTGTACACAAGAACTTTAAATGTTATTTTTCTGGATGAAAATTACTACAGAAAATTATTTTCCTTACAAATGTATGTTTGTAATATGCGTGTTACTAACCTCAATGAATGTCTTTTTTATCACCAACCCAATTTTACTTATAATAAAAAATTTAGAAATAACTTCAAAACCATTCCTTATTACTGTATCTGTCAGAGGGCCCTAATATAACCTCGTCCTCGCAAATACTGTAATTAGCTTACTTAAAAATTTACGACTGCCAATCATGACTAAGGTAAGATACAACCCAAAATATTATCAAAATACAGTAAATTACCTTTTCTATGACCTCTCACGGTTCCCAGAAAAAAATTTTGATATTTCGAAGAGGTCATTACTAGAATTCAGACCGGTTTTCGGCAACCCCCAATTCAAAAACATAAATTTGCCTTTTTCTCGTAAAATCCATATTCTATTATCTCTGGACAGAAATAACTACTTATTTTGTGTAGTATAAATATTTTTACTGGGGTACACATTGTAAATGAAAGGATAGCCTAAAATAGCATCCACGACTTCTCGTCATCACACAATAATAAAGAATAAAAATCACCAGCAACGAAAATTGTAGAAAAGCATAATGTCAGTTTCCACAAATTAATTGCCAGGATACAGAAACATTCTTTATTGAATTTATAATTTATTTAAATAGGCAGATGTATTCTGAAAGTAAGAATACCATGAAGAGGCATCTACGACATTTCCAAGAAACAAATTAACTCAAAAATATCCGGCAATGTATGTGACAGCATCTGGAATGTCCTTTTTGCTAGTTATTTGTCAGAACAACATACACTAACATAATTTATTCACATAGTAATTATTTTGAACTAACCGGCATATTCTCAACTAAGGTTACACTGGAAGAGCTACTACAACTCTTCTTTAGTTCAAAATAAAGCATAAATGAGATTGGCAACGTAAATTTAGCACCTGCAACATTCATATTCACAAACTATTTGCAGAGATGTTGTAATATTTATGACTAAATTAACATTGCTGGTAATTGTAATTTTTAGCAGGCGCAAAATTCATTTTATAGTTTAGTTCGCCACGATGTTTCTCACTGTTTCCTGAAATTGAACAGTTATTCAGATGAAGTCAGTTTTTACCAATCTCTGACGAAAAACAATATGGTTTTTAAAACTAAAGTTAAACAAAAAACTAACTTCGTTCAACGAAACTGTTATATTAAAACAGTTTTATATGTTCAGTGTGACTTAAGGTTGAGGCAATGATGTACTAGGACCTTTATTTTAACATTACAGCAGCATGCAAACATATATCTGGGTGAATTTCATCTTGGTGACTGTTTTCCTCCACTTCTTAGAGGATATCTTACCTTTGCATAAACGTTGTTGAAACAAAGTCTAAAATCCTAGTTAAATATAAA
This sequence comes from Medauroidea extradentata, assembly GCA_003012365.1. Taxonomy (NCBI): domain Eukaryota; kingdom Metazoa; phylum Arthropoda; class Insecta; order Phasmatodea; family Phasmatidae; genus Medauroidea; species Medauroidea extradentata. Next base: position 8,359 of record PNEQ01060668.1, on the reverse strand, counting down.
TAGCAAGAGTTTTCAAAAATCATTCAAAATCACAAAGCAAAATGTTACTTAGCCAAAATCCTAAAAATCAAATGATCAGTTAACAGATACTTAAAAAAAAAGAGAAGTCCACAAAATATAGCATGGATTAAAATCCTTGTATCACAAGCACAAAGAAAGGCTGACTTATCCATGGGCAAAAGAAATCACAGAGATGAAATAGGGGTTAGCAAGCGATATTACCAGAATGATTGGTAAAGCGGAAGGGAGAGGAGGGTCTCGCAGGTAGACTGTTGTTCGAAGGCATGGAGGCAGATGTCAACCAGATTACTTCAATAGTTTAGAACACACGTGTGTGGCAGTATAGTTCTTGAGAAAAGAATTGCAGAACAATAAATTGCAGCCATAAAAACTATAACCTTTATTTTTTAGCTATTTTCTCTGAATTTATTTATTTATTTATTTTTTTAAAGCAATGATTATTCATTTTTTCAGGTTCCTGTGAGAAGGGCCAGTACGTCGAGGGGGTCAATATTGCTGGGGTTGTTGAATACAGTCGACTGTACTTTTAAATGAACTTCGGTGTATATTATTTCAACTTTTCAGAAAATTTAAAATGGGCTATAATGATGCAACTGCACCATGGATCAAAAAACAGTTTATTAAATAATTAATACTCTTCACAAATTCAAATAAATAAACAATCTGGTAAAAAACTTAAAAATTGAACACAACTGTTGAAGTATAATACGTAACCTGCTACCCTTCTATGTGAAGCATGAATTTAACACACACAGCCAGCTTAATTATTTCAAAATGAAGTATGTAAAAACATGTTCTTGAAAGTTATTAAATTAAAACTTTCACAAAGGCCCACCCAATTAAAATTTTATATTTAATCATTTTCATATATATCACATCAAAATTTCAGAATACTACAGCAAATAAAAAGTTAACAACCAAGAACCCAACTTTACATATAATCACTGCAGTGAACATGAACTCTTGTTTCCATTCTTGAACTTCAGGCGAGACTTTGGACGGTACTTTTCAAGATATGCAAGTTGTTTAGCATTGATGGCGCCTCGACGTTTACTGTAAACATAAGTTCTGTATTAGAATTTGTTTATATATTAGTTAAATAGTGAGAGGGCTATGTAAACATGTAAATAAAAATAAACATGGAACACAAATAGCAATGTAATGATAGTTACGAACTTGGTAACTTTACAGGCCTAAAAATACATACTCTTTACCAGCAAAAAAATACAGCACTGTCCAGCAATGTATTTTACTACTGCACCTTTGCAATTTACTTTCTCTCCAAGAGGTCCACAGTAATTTACTGAAATCTGCTTAAACCATTTAACGACAATGACCTGATAGGGATAACTCAGACCTTTTAGGTCACAATAATGACCAATAATCCATTCAGAGTCAGGTTTTTTACACTGCTTGAAAAAATATTCAAGATTTTGAAATGCATTAAACAAACATGTGTTTTTAGGTAATAAAACATTCATAAAAAGTGAAGGAAAAAATTTTTAATTAATTTTTAATTCTTTTTCTTACTGATATATAGCCCGATATATCTCAGGCAAGGCAAATATCTTAAAGGGTTAAGGCTGGCAATAGTTACTTTATTGGATTATCTAATTTTCTGCTTTTTTGAAATTCTGAGGAAAAAAATGTTAAATTCATTATTACAGCATGGTTATATTTACCTTGTGCTACAATACTAGCATCACAGTTGAACTTCTGATGTGTGTTCAGGCTGCAATCAATCCAGCAATTTTTTATATTCTTAATTTGCTGGGACTGATTGCGGCTTGAATTTACGTTAAAAATGTAACTGTAATGCTTGCACTGTAGCACAAGGTGAAAAGGAATTAACACTATAATAGCATATTTCACATTTTTCTTCTCAAATATTAATAAAAACAAAACAAAAAAAAATCCAATATGGCAACTGATGCGGAGACTTTAAAAGGCTCTAACTACCTTGGAACCCTGGAAAAAATGTTCTCACAGAGAACATGGGGCTTATCACCTTTCACGACACACATTGCTTTAGGACCAAAACCTTCATCTGCATTAAGAAGAGGTACATTTTTCCTACTGTGATAAAATTCAGAAAATTATAAAATGGATAGGTTTTCCTAGTAATTTCTGAGAATGAAAACACTTATTTTCTTAGTTTTCACAATATAAAAAAACCTGTGCAATGTGTGCCCCATCAACACAAACAGTCAACAGTGGCATATACCTAGGACGAACAGTCCCATCTACATAATTTTAACATGAAACTCCCTACCCTTCTGCTTACCTGAGCAAGGGAGTAGGCAGGGCATTTTTTACACACATTTGACTTTCCCTAACTTTTAAAAATTTGGTGATCATTTTAGGATCTAAATTAAGAAATCATCAAAATCACATCAGTATAGTGAATGTTTATTATTAAAGTTCACGCACTGACTGAATTAAGAATCAGGGTCAGAAGAATGCAGACGCATATAAAAATTAAATGAGGAAAAAATGATATTAAAAATTATTCATCAATTTCTGGCATTTTTCTTCTTGTAAGTTAATATAACACAGAAAGTTAAATTTTTTTTTAAGTAATGGCGTGACTATAAGGTAAAACCTATACTTTCACATTAAAAAGCACACAACAGGAATAAAATAACACTTGAGTAATATACATTTATCTTGTGTAAGCTGGAAATAATAAAATTTCAATTATGTATTTTAAAATCTCTAAAGAGACTGCAGAAGAATGTAGTACATAAACAGTAATGTATAGACACCTGTATTGTAAATGGCAATAACCCGCAGGTACAGTATTTATAATAATTAGATTACCGGTACTACTGATGACTGCAATTATTTATCACCCAATAAAGTTATAGTCTATCTCATGTAAGTATTCCACATTTTGAGAGTTCACTTCTGAGAAGTGTGTGTGTAAACAGGATTGAAGAAACTGCTTTTCCAAGAAGCCAGGTAGGTTTAAAGCTCCAAACAATGGAACTACCAAGCAAATTTAAAAGAGAAATGTCAAAATATAGAAAAGTTACGAGACAGACCATAATAGCAATTTTCTGAGCAGTAGAATATAGATGTAAACATTGCAGGGCCTACTCAAACAATAACAGTGGCAATGTTTATGTTAACATACAGCAGAAAGATACAAGCTGCCTGAAAATATTAATTAAGCAGGGCTTTCAAAAATGGTCTCATCTCAATCTGCCTATACCAAAGAGTTCTAAAATTTTCTTGACCTTGAAATCACAAGATTCCAATTGGCACTAACACAGTTCTGACTTAAGAATATTCAAAACCAACATTTTCAACATTTTTCCTGCTTTAATTAATGAAGAAAACCATCTATGTGGAAAGTTGTTAATATAGTGTAATCCATTACTATGCATTTAATGTGCTTGTTGGAATACCAAACACACCAAGTGGTTGTTCTCGGCCTACAAGAACAAGTGGTGTGCTTGCCAAGCACTACTGGCATGGCAATGCATTATAAATAGCTTCCGGCTGAACGTAGTACGTATCAGAGTGTTTTTGACCGGCTGATAATAATACAGTAATGTTTTGTGCAGTAGTACATTATTTACATTGACCTTTTAAAGTATCTAAAGAGTTCTGAAATGTCCAATATTTCAGAGTACGAGAAACAAATAAAATCCTACAAATTTATGGAACATTTACACCTCATTTTTAAACAAACTGTGTATAAACATGTTTTTAAATAACAAAGATAAGAAGTTTGACACTATTTCAAAGTACCTATAACATTCTAGTTTGTTTACAAGCTGCTCCTGTTTTTGTCTAGCAAGTCTGCAAAACTATCTTTTAAGCTATGATGTTTTGAGATGAGCAAAGTCTCTGCTGAAACATAATGACAGATAATATGTGCATGTTTTTATTTGCATCATCTTCCTCAATCACACAGTATCAATTTTGAACTTATTATTTTCAGAGATATGACAATTAATACCTAAAGCACACTAAATGATTTTTGGTGTTTTGAAAGTACCTACTCTCTTAGGCTGCTGTTCTCCTCTGAACTCTCCAAAATTAAGAATTGATTGCATCTCTTCCAATTAACGAGGAAATTCAAAACTTGTAGGAACGCAACAGGTAATACATAAATGTTCCGTCACATAATTGGTATTGACACGAAACGACTGCATCATACAAGGAAGACGCCATATAAAAATGTTCATTGGCCAGGAAAATGCTCCTATATTTGAGAAATTAGTACCACATCACTAGTATAAAAAAATACAAATACACATACTCCCTTATGAGAGCGACGGCATCTTCATATTGCATGCCTAGTTCAACAAGGGCCAATACCACCATAACTGGTGCTCGTCCAAGTCCCGCAATGCAATGAACAGCAACACACGAACCAGGTGACTCTTGAAACCTTCTCTTCAGCAGCTCAAACCATTTATTGATAACCTAAAAAAAAATAAATAAATAAGGCAATAAATTTAACATTTGTAAAAATTAAATTGTATAAGACATAAATAATTAATTTACTACTTACTTATTAACTAAAAGATAGACATAAGCTCTTCTGTCTACAGTGTTTATTCGCATAAGAATGTGTCAAAATCTTTACTGGGTAAACTGCAAAGTAGGACACTATGCATTTGGCTGTGCATGTTAACACCCCTGCAACAGCTCAGCCAAGTGGTAGTGATGGTAGGGTTATAAGCCCCGGTAAGTAAGAGATACAGCTGTGACTAAAGTGTGTCTTAGTGCCCGAGTAAATTTCTCTTTGTCCTTCCACAAAGGTACAAGTAGGGCAGCACAGCTTTGTGCACGAGTAGTAGTCAGTCATTCATAGTCAGTAGAAATTGGTGACCAGAGATATTATGCAATGTGATTGTATGTTGAAAGTGTTAAGTTTCTCCAGGAACTGTAATGAGTATTAACCACTAGCTTTCACATTAAAAATAAGGTGGCTCAGTGGTTCACCACTGGCTTAATATATTACTTAATGGTTAAGGAAAGGTACGATGCCGAGCAGACAACGGAATACTCAAAACGTTGAAATCTGGACTACTCATCAAAATTCTACGAGATTTTTTTGCCTAGTAGATATTTAATCAGCGAACGTATATTTGTATTGCTTTAGAGTAAAAATTTTTAAACTGTTTTTTTAGGAAAACAAGTGCCTTAAACAACATAAACTACCAAAATGTAAAACAGTAATTTTTATAATTTTTTATATGATAATATCTAGGTCTCCATAGTAACAGAATTTCAAAAATACTCACATTTACTTTTGAAAATAATTTTAACATCCGTAAACATCAAGCGCAGAAACTTTTTGGATAGTAAAATTATTTTCAAATCAAAACACTAGTATTTTTAAAATTATATTATAGAGGTCTAGACATCATATTAAAAATTACAAAAATTGCAGTTTTCCATTTATGTAGAGTTTGTGGTTTCAGGCCCTTATTTTTCTAAAAACAGTTTTTAATTTTTTACTCGAAAGTAAAGCACACTAGGGCATAGTGCTACATAACTAAACATCCGCTACTAAAATATCTACTTGGCAAAAAATTTTTTGTCTAATTTTGATGAGTAGCTCAGATTTCATTGACGATTGAGTATTCCAGTTGTCTGTCTGACATCATACCTTTCTATACCCCTAAAGAGTTTGCCGGTGCTGAATTTCCACCTTTGGCGAATGGGAACAGCATAGCGATAAGAGCCAGTGCCCCACGCTTGACGAAAAACATACTGCCCCAATTTGCAGCACGTCAAACTGGCGTGCAAGGATTTTGTTGTCTTTTTCCTACGGGACTAAGCAGTGAAGTGACCACAACATTTTATTTTTTAATAGTATGCAGTAAAGACCAATGCATGCCTCTCGCTTTGCACTTTACAAATTCAGGTAATATTTTCGTGGTTACAACAGTCTAAAAAATCAGTTTTTAACCATTTTGAGAGGCCCGAAAATCATATTTCTAATAAGCATGCTGAACTTTTGAAAACATAGAAGCATAGTTTCAAGTGGGCGTTATTTTTGTAGATAAGCATAATATTAATAAGTTAAGTGGTTTCACGTAAAAAAAAAATACGTATGACACCAGCAATGCTATCAGAGGACTCCTCTTAAGGATCTTTGCCACTGAGGTGCTGAGAAGAATTGGAGTGGAACCATGCCCTGCCCTATGCTGACACCAAGACTAGAGGACCTTTAATTACGGGCTTATAGCCCACAAAAGAGTCACCAGGAAAGGCAGGTGGATGCAACTGATTAGTTGTCCACACTCCAAAGCAGCCAAGATTCCTTATATTTTATTTTCATCAAACACTAACTCTAACACTCCATTGAAAATGTGAAGCGGCCTCACAAAGTCCAGGAGATGCAATACTAAGCCATGGCAAGTAGAGCAATGTCTGTCTGTCTGTCTGATGACCTTACTCATAGTTACCAAGCATGGTGGAACTATATTGTGCGTCTGTATCCTTCCGCCGGAAGGAGTTCCTCCTGCCCCTCTGCTACTGAGAAGCAGTTCTACTCAAGATGGCGACGCGGTAAGTGATGTATAAGGAGCGTATATAGCTCCTTGCTTGTTCGATAGTTCTAGTGGATCTGTTCGGAATTCTCGTTACATTTTTGGTCCTCCGGGCCGGATATCAATATCCGTGATTAGTTTAGTACATTTTCGTTCGTTAGCATGCGTTGCGCAGTTAAAATTCGGTTGCAGCGTGTGTGAAGGCATTACCGCGCTACTCTCAATCCATTCGCCACTCATGAATCCACCGAAAAAATGAGATTTTGTGCTTCTATCGTCATTATTTATGAAGAAATCTGCAAGTCATGGTGAACATCGCGTCGAAAATGCGAAGGTGTTATTTTCTTGTGCCGTTGATTGACCTGTTCTTGCCACGTGGGTGAGTAGTAGCATTATCGGCGTATTTATGAAGAAATCTGCAAGTCACGGTGAATATCGCGTCGAAAGTGCGAAGGTGTTATTTTCTTGTGCCGTTGATGGTACTGTTTCTTGCCACGTGGGTGAATAGTAGCATTATCGGCGTCCTTATATGGACGTATTTTGTTGTTCAATCTTGCCAATGGTTCCGCTGTTCTTTCATTTACTGTCGGATAGGCTGACATGTACAAATGTTGGGGTGTCTGAATTGCCTGGGTTTGTTTCGATAGTTAGCTTGGTGGATAATTTTGGTTGTTTTCACTTACGGCATCCCTCGTGTTTTGTGTGTGGAATTTGTTGAAGTATCCATTATGGGTTTCCATATATTTTTGTTAAAGTGGAAACTTCAAGAAAATAAACTTAACCACATAGTCAGTAGGATACAAGCGTTGGTTAAAGCTCCCGCGGTTACAGTTGAAGTGGTACATGAAGTAAGTGCATTCAGTGCACAACTGGACGTCATTGAAGCTGCAGTGGATGCCTTGTGCAACGAATTGCTGTGTACTGAGCCTCTACCAGAGTTTGATGAAACGGTGCTGACTTCCAAGCATGAAGGCCTTTTTGCAAAGTCGTCAGACACTCGAAGTATGATAACCTCATTTTTGGCTAAGCATGTAGTACAAATTTCTTAAACACCTTCTGGGGCTGCTCCATCTACAAATGTGTGTTTGCCAAAGATTACTCTACCCACATTCTCAGGTCAGTGGGAGGAGTGGCCTCTGTTTTCCCAATTGTACCAGGCTACAATTCATGACAATCAGGAATTGGCTGTTGTCGAGAAATTTCAGTATCTGTTGGGTTGCTTAACAGGAGAAGCATTACAACTGGTAAAGAATCTGCCGATTACAGTTGAAAATTATGTAGTAGCTTGGGACCTCCTCACTTCCCAGTACCAGAACACGAGGAAGTTGACAATCTTGTATATAAATAGAATTCTAGATTTGCCTGTGATTAATTTGGCTAATCCTAAGTCAGTCAGAAGTTTCGTCAACACATTCAGAGAAAATATCAGTGCCCTGGAAGGCTTAGGCCATAATGTTGTTGAAAGTAATCCTGTACTAATGACAGTGCTGATGCGCAAGCTAGATGTGGGCATGCGCCTGAAATTCGAAAATTCACTATCGGACCCCTCTGACACATTTCCTCAAGTGTCTGAACTCCTAGAATTTCTTCAGTCTAGGGTATCAAAAATGGATTGTATTCTTGCTGTAGGAGGTAAAGTGCATGTCAGTGCCCCATCTCAAAAATCGTTTCTCGGTAAGACTAATCAAACCCATATTCAACAAAGGTCTGTATTTCTGACCAAATCGGAGCCCCCCTCTCGATCTTGTGCAGTTTGTGAACAAACCACCCATTCCGTGTACCAGTGTCCTGAATTCAGGGAGTCTTCAGCGTCTGACAGACGT
>PNEQ01060667.1:53283-65833 GCA_003012365.1 Medauroidea extradentata | reverse complement strand
TTCAACATACGTTCAACTTATCAAAAGATTACTGGCTTTTCCTTGTACGTGGAGCTACTGCCCTATTTGACTGAGCCAATAAGAATGCCGCTATTTTAATATTTAATGCATGTTATTGGTCTGCAGACAGCTACGTTGTGTCAGTGTTTTCAAGGCTATGTTGACACAAAACATTTTCGCGATATACCATCATCTCTACCCATCTTGTAAAAATAGCGACACATCTGTTGTGAATTTTACAAAAAAAAATGGAGACTAGCTTCAAAAGGAGTTTGTTTTTTTAAGTACGTCAACTACGGTTGTTTAAGACTGCAGTAAACATGGGACACTTACCACATGGCAGCCGAAAGAGTAAGAAGAGATTCACTATCGGAAATATCTTACTTAAATAGTCATCATGATTTCTCCATTCAGCCCTGTAACATACGAAATAAAAATTTGTTACAAAATGTCCCAAGATTTCCTGCAGTCTCAAGTAACCCCAGTTGACGGTACAAGATTTATTGTACCATGCATAGAACAGGTATTTCTGGGCCCGTATTTTCATTACTCTTGCTCACTTCTATAAGTGTGTCATGGTCCCATACGCGACCATGGCCTCCAGACAACTAAGTTACGACACAGAATATTTAGGACCACAGACGTGGAACAGCCGGCAGGACGGCAAGTACAAGTCACACACGCCAGCAAAATGGCTTCTCGCTGGCCAGCAAAACGGCGAAAACCCCTATCGAGAATCGGTAGGGGTACGTCAATTTCGCAGATACATTCCAGGTCAGGTTGAACGCCAAAACGTATACTTCATCAACACGTGTGTGATTAGCTGGCGGCTGTCACGAAACGCATTTGACTACTGCAAGCCAGTAGTAAATAAGGAAATGATTCATAGAGCTATCGCTTGTAATGTTGTAAGCCAATGAATAATCGACTGTATCCAGAGCGTGTACAGGACTGAGAAATCTAGGCTACAGCCAGATGAATCCGCGAAATTGACGTACCTCTAAGAATCAGAACTATGCCGATTTCTAACTAGCCGTAAAGCTGGCGATTTTTGGTGAAAAGAATTATGCAACATTTTGTATCAATGTATAACTCTCACATCTGCACCTCTGCTTCGTATTGGCAGAGTGTGCTTGTGCAGAAACGTCGTTCATTTGACTGTGACAATGAGGATAAGGTTACTGCAACATCGCAGTCTGTGGTTTGATGGTAGATCCCCAAGACGTTGAGCGTTAAAAACAGCCAATCACCCACCATGAAACAGAGATGCAGATGTGCACGTGAGGCATTGAAACAAAATGTTGCATAATTCTTTTCACCGAAAATCACCAGCTCTAGATAGCCGGCATCCAGGCCAACAGAAAAACCTGTCGTAACATGCAGGAGCCAAACTGACACGGGGCTGGTATTAACAGTTTCAGGCAGCCAATAAGCAGCCACCACGTCATTTCTCGTCTGTATTACTATTTAGTTTATGCTGATAATCACAGCTGTGTCGTGTCTCAGTAACCTTGTTCTGATTGGTACAGTCAACTGAGACACGTTTATTGACTAAGACACGCGGCCAATAACCATGAAGCTAACATAAGGCTCCGAAACAAACTGAGGCAAAATTCTTTTCGTGAAAATCAGGGCTTTCTACTGATGGACCTCTCGAATTCACTGAAAATCATTTAACATGCATATTAAATTCATTGATAATAAGTGGAAATTCCTTCTAAATCAGTAGCATTAAGTCACAGGAATAATCAGCATGGTTTCACTAACTTTAGATGCTCAGTTTTGACCGAAACGACTGGAATTTGACCAAGTGAGGCTGTTGGTGTCAAAAGGAGCTATATCCACTGCGCTAAAATGTACAGTAGAAGTCATTTTTATCTAATGCATTTCTACCCACACTATCGGGATGGGCTTTGTCTTACATATTCAACAAATGTGAGAATCCAAGGAAACCATACACATGATTAATGGTTTATTAGTAGAGCCCGGAAAAATTCGCAGGTTCACTGACCAGTGTGCTAGCCTCCAAGAATGTATGTTTTCTCAAGCGGACAGCAGCTGCTCATTAGCTGCTCGCTTCCACGGTTAGATGGGCATATGATTAGTTACATTGTTGTTATTGGCTCAGCGACTTACAGAAGGTGACAAATAAGTCAAGGGCCAATTGCGAAAGAGACACGAACGTGCAGTGCTGGAATTATAGCCTTGTGTCGGAAAGAAAACGCGAATTTTTCAGAGCACTATTTATTAGATGTTTTAACTTTAATTTTGGAGGTCGTCTTAATTTCGCTAATAAATTAAGATTGCTTCTTTTGATACCAATAGCCTCAAGTGGGTCTTTTCTCATTGATAGAGCCATGAATCTTTCGCAAAACAAATTTTGCCCCAGTTTGTTCCAGTGCCTTACGCGCACATCTGCAGTTCTGCTTCATAGTAAGTGATTGGATGTTTTAACTATTACGTATCTTGTAGTTCTACCAGCAAATCACAGACGTGTGGTGTTGCAGACACCTTACTGTGATAGACATAGTCAAATGAGACACGTCACTTCACAAATACACACTGCCAATGACAACGAAACAGAGCTATAGATGTGGAAGTAAGGCACTGAAACAAATTGTGGCAAAATTCTTTTCGCGAAAACTTCATGGCCCTACTCATTGATTCAAGTTTAGAGTGAATCAAATGAGCCGCCACGTCATTTCACGCCTCACGTCTGTATTACTACTTTGTCTGCGGCTACGCCGCGCCAGCCTCCTCTCCAGCAAATAACCACCAATCAAGTATATGAGTCTCAGCTTTGACACACTCCCAGTCGCCGAATCTCCACCACCTTCGCTTTAACTCGTAATGCACGCTTCCAATAACCATTCACGATTAGAGGCACGGAAATTACGCGAATTCATTTGAGAAGACGTCAGAATTTAAACTCATGCACACGACATATTCCTTGAGGACTGTGAACCAATGGCAGGCCTGCATGAAAACACTCGCAATTACCCCACTACCTTGTCAAATGTACAACTAACTACTACAGACCGGAAAAATTCGCGGGTTCCCTTACCTGTAGGCTAATGTGAAATCGTGCAGACAGCAGCTGTTTATTAGCTGCTCGCTGGCACAGTCAAATGGGCCTGTGTATACTTACAGTATTATTATTGGCTCAACTACTTCCAGGAAGGGTCGAGTAAGTCAACGGTCAATTATGAACATGATACAGACATATAGGTAGAGACATGCAAAATTCGCGTTATCATTTGGTAGCAGACTAAACTTCACTTTCCTATACATATCAGAGCATAATCTTCGATTCAATTGGCCACAAACTTCTATGTGTTGTCATTTACGTGTGTTACGTCTTTACAGAGATTGGCCTCTCTACCGTGTAAGCATTCTCCGCGGCAAGTCACGACAATATCGGCCAGCGGGAAACGTCGAACGAGTCTATAGTCGCTTGGAGTCTAGTCAGCTGTCAGAAAATAACGCGAATTTTGCATGGCTCTACATATAGTTGCTGCAACTTTAGTTTCCCCCTAAAAGACAACGCGTATTTTTCAGGTCTCTACTACCTACTCACTGGAGCAGCAGCCAATGAACAAGTAAAAGAAGACAGATTGTATACAGGAATGTGGAATTTAGCCTGCTGATCGTTGAACCCGCGAAATTTCCGGGTCTCTACACATTATTACAACTGCAGGTTTTTAGTGAAAATAATTTACACCAACTTGTTTCAATGACTTATAATTAGGGACGAGAAAATGTCGCAGGTTCAACGACCATCCGGGTAGACTCCACAGTCCTGTGTACACTCTTGTCCTCAGCTACTTGTACATTGGCTCTTGCTCCAGTGAGTGGCTAGTTTAACGTTTAACAAGGCGAAGTGTGAGTCGGTGGGGTGTTTTTATGTAGGCCTGCTATTGGTGATTACTACTCGAGGATTTCTTTTATAAATGATAGTCCAATCGCGAGAGTAACTTTTTTGTACAGGAGTTTGAAATATAACTTGAACTCAAATGAATTCGTGAAATTTCCGAGTCTCTACTTATAATTTCAGGTACCGACTCATGCATCTTAGGGCTTTACCCGCTAATCAAAGTCGTGTGGTGTAGCAGTAAGCTTTATCTGATTGGTGTAGTCGAATGAGCGACGCATCTGCACAAAACAACGCTGTCGATGACCATGAAGCACAGCTACTCACTTGCGGACATAAGGCACTGCAGATAGCTGGCACAGAAGTCTATTCAGCACAAATAAGATGTACCTAATGATAATCTAAAAAGTGTGACTCGGTACAGGTTTGTCGTTGAAAGCTACTAAGGGAATATTTGCGCGGACCGGAATACAGGCATGTAGAGACCGGAAAATTTTGCGGCGTCACTGACCCGTAGGCTAGCTTCCAAGAACTGCTGTGTACTCAAGTAGACAGAAGCTGTTCATTGGCTATTCCCTAACACGGTGGTACCACATGATTAGAGACCCTGGTTTTTCGCGAAAAATTATTTTGCCCCACTTTTTTTCAGTGCCTTACGTGCACATTTGCAATCCTGCTTCACGGTGATTGGCAGCGTAAGAGCCGTATCTCATTTGTCTGAGCCAATTACAATTAAGTCCCTCCAACAACACACTTCTGTAATTTGCCGGTAGATTTCCAAGACTCGTGACATTTAAAATATCCAATCACTAGAGAAGATAATTTATCGCGAGAATGAATTCTGCCAGCGTATTCTGCAAAACAGTGTAGCGTCCTGCGGTTAGATAACACAGTCTAGTTGTTTACAGACGAATCGCAGACGTTCAATAGTAGCGCACCAAGAGTTATCATTGGCCCAGTCAAATAGGGACTCCCAGGAACGAAATAATTACGTCGGAAATGAATACGTTACCTTGAAGCCTAGCAAGCAGTCAACATTTCCCGCGATAAATCACCTCTACCAATCGCTGACCACGAAGCAGAACTACATATGTGCACGTAAGGCACGGAAACAAAGTGGGGCCAAATTCTTTTCGCGAAAACCAGGATCTCTACACGTGATTGACCCTGTAAAATGTTGATTTTTTTATTATTGGCTCAGCGGCCTACAGAATGTGTCAAATAAGTCAAGGACTAACTTCGAAAGTGACACGAACTTACAGTTGTTAGAAATCTAGCTTGCGTCCAAGAGAAAAAGGGCATTTTCCAGGTCCCTAGGCATAACAGTTGAAACATATTGTAAAGCCAGGTTCACAATTAAAATGCACAAGATATAAAGGTAAATACTACAAACGACAAGAAACCTCGTATTCTCGTATTCGTATTCTCAACAAACCGGCGCACAATCTTTTCGCGAAAATGTCCGGTCTCTAGTGCTTTAGTGACGAAGGACACCCGCACGATACTATGCAGTCTCGTAAGTCGTGATACATGGACACAGCAAAGCTGACGTCACTTGCGAAACTCCCCGCCGAGCTGTGAGCAGCGCAACGTCTCCTTCCGTCCAAGGAAGTGAAGGGGAAGATGACGAAGTCGCTTTATTCATCCTGTTCGACACAAAGAAAAATAAGCAAGTATAGTCTGTTCGAGGTTACACTTCTAAACACCTTACTCAGTTTTTTTCAAAGCTCGCTCCTACTGGCAGTGTGCTTGTGAGAGTGAAGCACAGTGCCAAGGGTGATGTTTACTGACTTATCTGGCGCGGTATCGCCTCTAACACGAGACACTAAAACGGCGTGCAGAGATATCTTAAAACACTCGCCTGAGACGTTCAGAAGTGACCACATATTTTTATTGGTGGAAAGTTTTAAGCAAAGTCCATTATGAGTTTCTAGAATAGTTTTACACAAATCCGGTGATTAATTGTTCAGCTGTAACAGGTTGGAAAAGCTGATTTGAGCATTTTTGAGGAGCTCCGAAATGATTTTGCTAATCGACGTGACGCTTTCAAACTACGTTTGTGTCATTGTTTAAATATATATATATATATATATATTTTTTTCCTTATCGTACTTTTGACCCAATACGAGCACATGTGGAAAAGTGTCCCAAGAAAGTATTTACGAACGAATTGCAACGCATTTTAAGCGCGTGGTAGGCGAGGTTTTAAGATACGTTCTCAAGAGCAAGACAGACGCCAGTTGACCGCCTTGCTTATAAAAGCAATGATTAAAGTAGTGAACAAGCAAAAGTCGGCCTTACAGACCAATAGCACACAAATTATGTATTTAACAGTATATTATTATTGAACGTTTCAAAACCAAAAGGACTGAACTACAGACGTCGAGATGTATCTTTCTCCTTTGCCTTCAGGAAACTGAACTTCGTGATCTAAAAATTATATTTTTAGCCAATTCCAATATTTATTTTTATCTCTAATGACTTGCGGTAGAACTAAAGTAAAACGTGGCATATATAGGTAATTGATTGAGATGATGTTATGTCGCGAAAATGTTTTATGCCAACATACCCTTGAAAACACTATAGTTTCTTGTGACATGTATGACTGGGTGCTATACATCTGACACAACGTAACTGTCTGTGGACCAATAATAGGCATCAAATATAACAATATGGGGATTCTTATTGGCTCAGTCAAATAGGGTAACATATTCAAGTACAAGCTAAAGCCAGTCATCTTCTGGTTAGGTGAACGTGTGTTGAAATCCAGCAAACAGTCAAGTTTTCCCGCGATAAACTATCATCTCTAATAATATTTTTTTTTTTACCTTTCATGGAAAGAAACTATGTTCCTAGAACAGTCATTTACAAACATATGTGTATACGCTCGAACATTTATTTTACAGAAAACAATTTGCCCCTTAAGGTCGTGGTCTCCTGCAACAACTGTTTTGAGCGATTATCATATTTAAGCCTAAACGAGAACACATATAAAAAATCTGCTCGGCAGTTTTGTTTAAAACGTTTTTCGCCATGTAGGCCATTCTTTTCCAATAGAGTAAATACTATGGTTTTAGATAATGCTCTAAGTAACGAAATTTTTGTTAGTTGACTTATTAGTGGAAAATGTTGAATTTCTTGTTTTGAAAAAAAAAATTATCAGGCCAAAAACCATTATAAGCAAAACTGCCGAATAGATTTGTGATATTCGCTCTTGTTTGAGCTTCAAAATATAAATTATAGCGAAAACAGTAAAATACAGGAGCCAAACAGACTCGGAGCTGATATCGTCAGCCTGTGGCAACCAATGAGGGCGAATTACGCCTGTATAAAATAAGCCGCCACGTCATTTCACGTCTGTATTACCATTAGCATTGAAACAAGTTAGTGCAAATATCTTCCCCGCGCAGAAGAGCTGCAGACGACAGAATTCGCTGATAAGAGCGACATTCGGCCAACCAGAGTGCAGACCGGATCCAATTCCGTCTGACGCAGTGAACGGGTCACGGACGGACACCGGTCCTGCCAGACAGCCGGGTGTGGCACGGCACTCGAGGACTCTGCAGCTTGGCAGTGTTTGCAAAGGTCACAGCGACGAGTACAACCACTCACGGCAAGCCAGTGTTGCCAGACATTCCAAAATTCCACTATCACTAGACATGCTTGAATTTCAAGGATTCATCTACACTCTGTCCACTCTGAGATTGCAGCAGGAATAAAAATTGCAAACGACACAAATCAAAGCAACTGAATTATATATTGATTCCTCACATTGTGATTGTACCGTGACACAGTTACCTTGTATTTTTCAATAATTCAAATGAAATTTATGATGTGCAAAAATTGTATTATGAATTAACTGCAACCTTATAATGGATAGCGTATAGTACCAACCTAGGTTTCTCAGTCCTACACACTCTACAGTTGAGTCAGAAATGAACTACTTCGGTAAACTTCCAGTCGTTTGGGTCAAAAATGACAAACTTAAATTAAATAAAACCATGCAAAATTTTTTCAGCGACTAACTTCTACTGATTTAGATGTGACTTCTACTTATTTATGCTCACTGAATTTCATATGTTCAATAACTCATTTCCAGCGAATTCTACAGGTTAATCAGTTTAATTGTAATCAGTCAAGAAAATTAAGAATATAAAAAAAAATTGCTCGACTAATCACGGCTTAAATATTCGTTAAAAGTTTAACTGCGATGCTTTTATTGTAGCGCAAGGTGAATAGAATTGATATTACAGTAACACATTTCACATTTTTCTTCTCAGAATTTCGTAAGAGCGAAAAATAAAATAATTCAACGTGGCGACTAATGCCGAGCCTTAAGACCTCGATGGGGAGCTGACCAAAAATCTCTCACTCACTAGAAAATAGTCAAATCTTCCTACCCGCAAGCCATCTCGGAAACCAGACATGGATGTGTCTAGGCATATTCATTAAGGGGATTCGTGCTAATTGCGATTAATGTAGTATATACAAATGTGTGTGTGTTTTACATACATAAATTTAACAAATAATATTATTATGTATTAATAATAGACAAAACTATACGTTTGCCAGGTTATTACGCCCCATCTTGAAAAAAATGCTTAGTAGAGATACACGTACTTATTTACGTACGAATATACTCTTCATAATTAAATGGAGAAGAGAGAATAAAACTGTCTACGTAAAACGTTTTGTAGCCAACATTCTTTCATTGTTATTCAAAGAATGGTCGCCACTGTTTGAAACAGCTATGCTAAGACAATAACATGTATATTTTCGAAATCGCCACGTTGAATTGCTACATTAGAAGCCCACTTGGCCCATCTGTAGGCACGCCGACGGTCTGATGTCAGAGAACTTAAGTGGCGCTGATGTAACGACAGAATGTACTTAACTGACTGGAACGGCCGCCGCGGTTTGCCTTCTGCTGCAAAGCCATCAACTGCCAGTATTTTCACCTTGTTAACCTGAGAGGTAACCCTGTTAATCTACACGAACTCAACGTACTAACCATGTTTTTTAAGGACTGGCAAACACGCGCGAAGTGATTGTGCTTACTTTAACGGCAACAAAGTAAGATGCAAAGATTAAATATCTTTCTAGAAGAATATTTCAAGTCTAAATTATCACGTAATCTAGCGTTATATGTTTCAAATGCATACTAGAGGTTTTCGTTGGGTAACGCCAAGGATGATTTTACTTTGTACTTGTACCAGATATTTTTTTTCTAATTTTAGACACAAAATGTGACCAAATTTGGCTCTTATGAAATTTTTTTATCTCTCATAGTTTTCACGTAATGGGTTGTTAAAGTCAAAATTTGCATGTTCTCGGTTTAAGGGACTACACTAAACCAACTGACTTACCAAACTGGAAAAATTCACAGTGGATAAAGACGTCGCAGGCTACAATGGCATGTGCATAAAAATAAATAATAAAAATTTTTCGTATTTAAATAAAAATGCTAAAATTTAAAATAAAAATTTAAAAAATTAATTTTTAAATACAAAAATTATTTATTTTGTGGTTTAAAATAGCTGAATTTGTAGCCTACAACGTCGTTCACAATTGTTTACTGTTTAATTTTCTCGCATAGAATTTAATCTGTTTTGGTTGAATTAATTAATTTTACTCCAATTTTCATGACAGATTCGTGCTGTATTTATTTACACTTGGACGATATAATAAGATTGCATAAAACACTATAAAGTTATTAATACATGTATTAAAATCGCTAACACATAATTTCCAGTTAAAAAAAAACACGTAAAACGT
Organism: Medauroidea extradentata; assembly: GCA_003012365.1. NCBI lineage: Eukaryota > Metazoa > Arthropoda > Insecta > Phasmatodea > Phasmatidae > Medauroidea > Medauroidea extradentata. The sequence continues at coordinate 56,187 of PNEQ01060667.1, read as the reverse complement.
TGCCAACAATTACAAGAGAAAATGTTTATTGAAGATATTTAAATCTGTAGTTCTCACGAGCAATAGACTCTGATACATGTTTTCCTGGACGCTGTAACGTTTCGAATATTGGTTTGTTACATAAAATCAACACAGTGAATAAATATCCTGTTGGATAACTTTGACCTAAAAATACCATACTATAATAAATCATTTACAATTTTTTTACTACTTATTCTCTGTCTGTAGATTAATCTATTTCTTAATCGAAAAACTAAGTAAATTTTCTTATCATTGCCATTGTTAGAGTAACTGATTTTCGGTGGAAAGCGTTTTCCACCAGTTCGTTTTAATGCCTTAGGGCGTATCTCTGCTTCACGGTCTGAGAGTGGACGTTTTTACCTCTCACTTCTCTTGGCGTTTGATGTAGCAGTAACTTTATTCTAATTGATACAGTCAAATAAGTGACGCCTATGCACAAAGACACGCTGCTAATAACTATGAAGCAAAGCTGCAGATGTGCACGTAAGACACCGAGATAAGCCGGTATAGGAATCACTTCACCAAAATGTAGTGTCCCTTATCATTAGAGGCACGAGTATTTCGCGTATTAATTCTAGGTCAGGTTGAACGTCAATGATGTATACTTCACTGTCATTACTATGGTCGGACAAAAGTTATTCTGATACACATTTGACGACTGCAAACCAGTAATAAATAAGGAAATAAATCGTTGTCAACACACGAGGTACCTGCGTGTGCGGTTAGAAGCCAATGAATATTCGACTGTAGCCAGCGTGTGTATAGGACTGAGAAGTCTAAGCTGCTACCAGATGAATACGCGAAATAATCGTGCCTCTACTTATAAATGTGAACGTGCGGCGACGTGAAATCTTTGTCAGTGAAGGCCAGAAAGGCACCATTGGTGCAGTCCCGGGTACATGTATGTACATACAAGAGTCGACACACAATGTAAAGCTTGGTTAGCAATTAAAAAGCATAAGCACAAGAAATAACGTAACAGTAAATACCACACACGAACAGAAACCTTGTGCGAAATCCGGTTGCAATAGGATTCTTATGTATAGTGTTTACCCTAACAAAACCTATCAAAAATTTTTTAACGTTTTTGACTGTAGGAGTACGCCAAAGCCAATTGAACAAAACGTGTAACTACGATACAAAAAGTCCCAATAAACGTAACAAATTAAAGCATAATTTAGAGCATTGGAAAAAAAAAGTATTATTCTCGTGTACACATTTCGAGGTTAAACAAAGATGATGGATATTTAGAAATTTAGAAAACTCGTGTCCTGTGCATTTGCACACAAATGAAATCAAACCGTTTCTAGAGACCTGGACATTTCATGAATTTGTTCGCGAAGGTGTAAGAAATTAAAATCCAGTAATAATACTTTCGCGATTGAATTATAATTGGTGACCCTCTAACTTGATTATTGTGAACCAACAGCAGTAATGCCGGAATCACATAGGTAAGACAGAAGCTCCACAACGGACGCAATGCGATACATAAAAATCTTGTTATTGCGAACACGAGTTTGGCTGCCGCACGACAAATACTAAAAAAGTAGTATATGTTAATATTAATAGTTCATCGCCACTACACACTAGCCTCTAGTACAACAGCCACAGATGTTTACAGTATTTCAGAATTTTCCATTTATTTGTAAGATATTTTAAATACCCACGTGCATTCCGAAATGTGGAAATAAACGGACATTTACATATTAGTTTAACCAACAAAAAATCTCTTTTGAAATGAATAAACGGAATTTACTACAAACTCATCAGTTTCAATTAAATTCCGACTAGTATTCGGGATTCGCTTCGCGTCCGCCACAGTTGTCACGCTGACGTCACAGAATCCTCGGTGCTGACTGGCGGACACCTTTTGTTTTTAGAGTCGCAGCGGTTGTGTCGCTTCTGTCGTGCCTATGTGATTCCGACATTACGAGCTACCGTGTCACATGTACAACTGTCCACTCACTGGAGCAACAGCCAATGTACAAGTATCTGATGACAGAGTGTATACAAGACTGTGGAGTCTGGCCAGCTGGTCGTAGAACCCACGACATTTTAGGGTGCCTAACCATTTCCTGTGTTGGCAGTTCCCACGCACACGACCTGTTTGGAGCAGTTGTGACTCAGTAGATTCGAAAACATAGATATTGATTCTTGAGCAAACGACTTGTGCTTTCAATTGTGAACCCAGCTTAAGACACTACCCGGGCCGACGAGGGACTCCGTCACGTACGAGCCAAGAACCAGGTTGAGCGGAACCTGTTGAGGACCTCTTTCACGTTCCAAGTAGCCGACACAATAAAGGCCACTCTCCTTTTATTCTGCCTCACTTCTGCTTGCAGACATTCCTCTCCACAATCCTCCAGGTACAAGTTCCACACACCCAGCGACCTGACGCCTTCGAGAGGACACGGGTTCGAGTCACAGTACGGCCGCGCCCTGAGTTCTGCGCGAGCAAGGAAAATTACTTACATATTAAATTATAATATACAGTATGGTCCGAATGTCTTGCTACCCCTGTGTTACGAAAATGGTGGAGTTCACACTGACCTGGAGTGACTGTCTGTGAATATGTTTGTAATATTTACTTTGCGTTTCATTTGATCACAATAACTTTTATCTTTCATATAAAAGCGGGCAGAATATCTACATGTGCACATTTCACTTCACCAGGCGAGGGTAACAAGTAGAGACATGAACTTTTCGCGAAAAGAAATTTGCCTCACTTTGTGTCAGTGACTTGTGTGCACGTCTGCAGACTTGCTTCACGGTCAGATATTGGATGTTTTGACATTCGTGTGTCGTGGGGTTTTACACGCAAATCACAGACGTGTGGTGTTACAGTAACCTTATTGTGATTGGTACAGTCAAATGAGAAACGTC
>PNEQ01060667.1:30861-45848 GCA_003012365.1 Medauroidea extradentata | reverse complement strand
GTACAAGTAGGGTGGGGGTGAGGAGTCAAGCTGCCTTCCAGAAGCTGCACCTGCTCCCTCCACAGAGACGAAACATACACATTTTAGTTTTGTTTACATATAAACAGTAACATTGACTATTGCTTTCTCATTATAGTTCCATCGGCTTCGTGACATGATGCCGAGGAAAATGAATGGTCGCATGACCTGTTAACTTTGATACTCAGAAATTATAGTGATTAATTGCTATTGCTGGTAATACCTGGTATGGTAATCATTGTGCACGTCACATTTTTTTTTCAGAGTAGATTTGTTTGAAGATGGTGTAATTTTTAAAAAATTTTTTTTGAACATACTCCATTGTGAAGCAGATCTCCGTCAAAGAGAACAGAAAAACATGAAATCAGAGTATGCTTTAGTCAAAAGGAGATAAGCACAACTAAGGTTAATTCTACTACAGATTAGAAAGATCAGTGTTAAAAGTATGTCATAGGGACATCAGCTGCTTGAGCGCTAGTATCGGTAAGAGGTACAAACTGACCATTCACAGAGCTTTCCTGAATTTTAATTTACATCAAGTTGACGATTTAACACGCGAAATTGGTTTCTTTTAAATTTAAAATTAAATTAAATAACTTCTGTCATTTCCAGGCCTAGTTAAATTTAATTTTTACTACGGCCTCGTATTTTATCTTGTCCCTAACCGATAGCAGCGAAACTAGCGGCAGAAATGTTCCCTGTGCCAAACTCTCCCATAATAAACCACATTTTCTTTCTAACCTGTAGTAGAATGAACCTTAAACACAGAATTCAATTCCATAAACTGAACAGGGTCAAATAAATCAAGGACAGCCAAATAGGAAAAATTTAACTTATTGTTATTAAGTTTAGGGACGCTCATACTAAAGTTCCTCTGAACAATAAAAACTTATCCGAGATTAATGAACATAATGAATGTAAGTAACACAGTTTGATAACTATTAATTGACTTGGACTAAGGGCTAAATTACGAACTTATCGTATTCTGATAGCTAGAGAAGGTGATTCATCGCGGGAAAAGTTGACTCTTTGCTAGGCTTCAATGTAATGTATTCATTTCCGACGCTTTTATTTCCTTACTGGTGAGTCCCTGTTTGACTGGGCCAATGATAACGCTGATGCGCTATTACTGGACGTCTGTGATTCGTCTGTAAACTAGACTGTGCTACATAACCGTCGGCCAATATTACATGACGCAGGACGACACCTGATTTGCAGAATACGCTGGCAGGAAACATTCTCGCGAATTTCCATCATCTCTAGCGATAGATTAACAAACAGGAGTGGCCATATTGTCACACCAAAAAGGCGGCTCCATATACCTCCCCAACATTTATATAGGCATGGCCACACCTTGATGTATATCCAATGGCAATACTATCATAAACACACTATAAACCATGATCACATTCTAAGACCATGCTATAAACCAATACCAGAAGGCTTGTGCAGCTATGCGAGAACACTGATTGTGTTTCCACATCAAGCCAACATGTAACAGCACTCTGTCTACATTTTATTAATTTAAGATTTACGCCGCCAAAATTACAGTGTGGAGATAAACTTTCTTTTCACTAGGAATAACCCGTAGAACAATGAGGGGAATAAACAGTTCCCACAACAGAAAAAAATAAATGACTAAATAAAACTCAGCAGCACGCCTCGCACATATAAACAAGAGGAAATGTATGTTAACAGAAAAGTAATTACGCTAATTTATTCAATGGTTCCCCCTGATACTGCTGGGTTATTATTTGCACCCATCTCGTTGTTATTAGCACAGAGCTGTGCAGTATTAGTCTCTTGAGCACGGCCTTAGAGGAACAGGTCTGGATATTCATCTGAAAACTTCACCTCGTTGGTGACTGATGGTTGATGATGTTGCCACTGGCACGCTGCTTTCCAACGGTCGGGGTTTACCATGGTGAAGATATGCGTTGTTGATGTTCACTTGTTTGGAAGCCATATCGTGGTAGCCTTCGGTTGCATAAAATGCTTATTTCAAGTTATGCTTCTTTCATCATTGGTAAACAGAAGTAAAGGAACATATACAGAGTAGTAAGTTTTTGTGACGCCTCGTTAACCACGTTAATATGCAAAAATGCAAGTGTCCAAACATGTTCTTGTACGATCATGTTCTTGAATATCGCTTCATTCTGAAACCGCTGGCGAGCACTCATTTCGCTGGCTGTCTGTCAATATTCGCCAGCAATAATGGAAACATATCGCTTATAATTTCAACACCGTCACTGATTTGAGAGTTTTGGAACGACTGGCAGTGATGAACATGTTGTAAATAAAAAAATCATGTGTGAATACGAATTTAACTAGAAAACACTGATTTCTGACCTATTTTAAAGCTTACATTATTATAAGAATAATTATATTTCACATAATCCGCTAATATTCTTCAGCAAAAAAATATCAATTTAATTTTAATGTTATTTTTCAACTGCTACTTCGGAAAAACCTTCTCAAGATATATATTTCCTATACATTAAATATATTCTTATTTATTGCCATGATTACTTGAATGTTTATAAAAGTTTCTAGAGGCCATATGTTTAGAATCTCGCTCCTGAGACTGTTCTCACTGACAATATACATTCTCCCGAGCTCTAGTCGTGTAGCCTCGCACGAGGAGGAGTCAGCCGTGAACAATTCTCAGTGACAATCAATGCTCGCTAGAAGTATGGAAACAGTAACTGTCATTGTAACCACTGACCAGTGAAATCAGTTGAGTATTGGTCTGTGTCATTTATGTAAGTGAAGGGTTACGAAGGTACGAAGCGAGGAGGATGACGAGACTGCCAGGGGGGAGGGGAGGCGCAGGACATCGTGCTCCATGTCCAGTAGACGGTATCGGAAGAAGCGGAAGTCGCAGCCTATTACGGCCAGCCAGGAAGGACGGAGAGTTCGGCGACCTGCAGGAAGTCTCGTCAGCCGTGAGCGGCATGCCGATCCAACTCAGCGCTGACCGCACGACGGGCCATCACGCGCTAGCACAGTAGTACCAGGTGGCAACACTGATGAATTAAAGATTATTTTCGCGGTTGCATCGGGGAAATAGACTGTTGACAACTGTTTGCCAACGAACATACATTTCTTGGGTAACAAAGTTGGCCCTGTCGGCCGGACAATTTTTTTCCTAACCTACTCTAAACTACTTCAAAATTGTCTTCCGGTTTAGTTTATTCAGATACAAAAATGGAATGTTAAGATATCGCACCACAAGATCAATATGAGCACAACTTAGAATTTGGTCGTTCTGAACAACGCATCTTTCAATGGTCTTTCTGATGGTATCATCAGCACTTATTTAGCAGTAATTAGAGCTGTATTTCCTGAGTTGATTCCTTATCATTGTTTTACACTGTTCACATTTCTATGACGAAAATAATACAATTAACATAATATAACAGTATTGTCAACAGTTAAGCATGAATATTTCCAACATGAAATGTGGTATTATGGTTAAAGTGGAAGTTTTTGATACCCAAATTTGTTTTTCTACTAAAACTTCAATTGTCAATATCTCGGAACCATATATTTTTAGTTGTGCCCGTACTTATTTATAGGTGCGATATACTGAATTTTCTGTGAGCGAATACAAAATTTGTGTGCATATCAGAACCATAATTTACATTCGGGGAGAAACATTTGATCTCAGAAAAAAACTAGCAAGTTATCCTATAAGTATTTTTAAGGATATTATAACATATTATTTTTTATATTAAAGAGGAATTTTTTTGTAGTTAATCAGAAAATAGCGTGCTACAGCGTCAACTACTATACATTTACGCCCTGAATTGCGAATCCAGACCTGCCTATGAATACGCAAACGCAAATTATCAAACAACATCCTCTCCCTGAAAACGAACGCTGTAAGCTAATTCGCGACTCGGGTAGCCAAAAACTGTAAACTGTGGCAAAAATTTTGCAGATGCGTTTGGAAACATTATTGCTACCGGGATCGCGAAAATGTTCCGGTCCTGAAACATGCTACCAATTCAACAGCGAAAATACGCCTAATGCTTAAGTTATATTGATGAGCAAACTTTCAAAAAATCAGACTAGTCCACGAAAAACCGTAAGTGAGTTAAACATATTTCCTATACAAGGCTGGTGAACTACAAACGAGTAAGTAGTCGGATTTAATAAAAATAATTATGTGATCGATTTAAACACCATCCGAAAATTTGTGTTTACATATAATACCAAGAAATATTCACTCCATTGTAATTTTACATTCGAAACATGGACACGACAGCTGCTATCTGTGTTAGAAGGTGTCGAGCTACGAAATGTCGCCTCTGGCAAGTTTACTTACTTTAAAAATCAGACGACTCCATATTAAACATTCAAGACTGGACACGGCCATATTTTCCTTTAAGGGCTTGTTCCTGAGTTTTTTTCAGACTGGTGACAATAACTCAAATATTTGTTAACCAAAAGCTTTGGAAAAAATTGAGTCAATGTGCAGTCACGCGATTCACAATACTGTGGATGCGTTTTTAAAAATAATGTACCATTCGTCAGCAAAAAAATATTTTGCTTCATTTTTGCTTATTTTCACGACAAAAAACGTCGTACCTTGGGTGACGAAATCTAAAAAACCGTTCAGTACATTTCTACAAAAAAATTCAGCAACATATTATAACATATAAGTGTCAAAACCGTGGAGCAAAATTTTGATATGAGTATTAGGTAGCAATAAAAAAAAAATTATAAATCATTGCAAAACTCGGTAATGTGGTTCCCGCCTCCAGACAGTGTCACATTGTGTTTGAGAGAAGACAGGGTGAAGGTTGGACCGGCTGCTCGACATAGAGACACATACCCGTCGTCCGTCCGGCCTGAGGTATGGATGAGATGTGGGTGCGATGAGTGTAGTGCAGCGATGGAATGAGAAAGGCGGGGGAAAGGGAGTTCCCCGAGAAAACCCGCCGGCCAACAGCGTCCGCCACGTTTCTCACAAGTTTAAAATCCGGGACCGAATCTACCGAATATCGAACCTGGGTCGCCCTACGTGAGAGGCGAGAAGTCTGACCCCTCGACCACCGTGATCACTATTATCTTTTAATACCGAACGAAATATTATAGGTCGTTCGGGATAACATAAGCACTAAAAATTTTAACTTTGAAAAAAATCACTGGCCGTTATCACATATAATTTAACAATAACAATAGTTGCCTTCCAGCTTGTAAAGTTGGCAGCAAATCACTGCATACAGTTACGTGTATTTTCCTACTTAAATACAACAATACTGAAATAAAATACACTGAAATCGATATATTTGTTCTTCATATAATTAATAATTTTTTTTTATCAAACTATAAAGGTTTCTACTGACTGCACAATTTATCTTACACGCGCAAATATCACGTGACGTGTCCAGAGATGTTAGGCTTTTGCCGTTACGCGCGTTCAGATAAGAATTGGCTAAAAAGAGAACTTTTGCAGGTCTATTTTGAGTGCTCATTTTATCCTGAACCACCTATATTTAAGTAATATTCATGAGCATGATTTGACATATTATATGACGCACAGTAAACAAAAAAAAAAACCCACCGTACATGTTTTTGTTAGTATCCCAACATACCAGCTTTTCCCCTTCCTGTAAAATTGCATAAGATCGACATGTCTGGTTTTGAAAGTTTGCTGCTCAGTTCTTCTACATGTTAGGATGATAATCAAATTTCTTGCTGGCGCTTACGGACAGAACTTCAGATGCAAAACCGAATATTGCCGAAGGAGAATGTTCTCTCCATAAGCGGCAAGTGTAGGCAAGTGTAAAATTAAAGCCATTCTTCTATGTTTGTTCTGTTTTAGAGATAATTACTTTTTAAGCTTAAACGAGAGCAGATATCACAAAAATCTTACACAGTTTTGTTTAAAATGGTTTCCACCATTTTGGCTCATTTTTTTAATATAGAAAACACTATGGTCTTAGCCAGTGGCGGATCCAGAGGGGGGCAACAGGGCAAGTGTCCTACCCCCGAAAAACCAGTTGTCTGCTACATTGATATTGCTGATAAAAATAATTTTTTCTGCAAACTGCAAGTCAAATCTTTGCTGTATTGCCTGCATTCATGGATGTGGTCAAGGTATGTTATCGTATAGTATGTAATGGCAACACTGTTAATATAACCGCTAACATCGACATACAATTTTAATTGTTAAGGACAGGTAGAAATATATTTCATAAACCTTTGTGCCATAGAGCACCTTCCTATACTACTTGATTAAATACATATCTAGTAATTTTATTACACATTTTCTCTATCTACTCTGTGAAATCCTAGAGTGCCCCCTCCAAGGTGAACCTCTGGATCCGCCACTGGCTAAAAATGTAGTTAACTTAATTTTATGTACATATCTGCCATTATACTTGTCTGTGATTGACTGTATTTGCCAAGAGTCATCATTAGGGCCATGAACATTTCGCGAGAATAATTTTGCCGCAGTTTGTTTCAGTCTCGACCGCAGCTCTGTTTCATGGTTACTGACAGCGTGTCCTTGTGAAGTTACACCTCTCATTTGACTGCACCAATCACAGCCAGGTTACTGCAACACCACACGTCTGTAATTTACAGGCAGAACCCCAAGAAACACGAGAGTTAAAACATCCTATCTATGTCTATGGAGCAGGAATGAAGATGTTCACATACGGCATCGAAACAAACTCCGGGCAAACGCGTTAAGGGGCCCGCCTCGTTGTCATAAAATCACACTGCAGCGTGTTTGAAGAAAAAGTTTTACACCGAAACTAATACACGTGTGTTCATGCCGTTTGTCTACGAAAAGAACACACACTTCAGACGACTTGCCCTTAAGTACTTTCAAGACAACACACGTATTAGAAATCCCCTTTTAGGGCACGTCAAAATGGGTTAAAACGGGGTTTTTCAGGCTGCTATAGCGGAAAATATACTAGCCGAATGCATGTGAAACCACTTAAAGGTAGTGCATTGGACTTTAGTAAAGTGATTACGTAAATAAAACAATAGGGTCACCATTTAAAGTCCAATAGGAAATTTGTTTTTTCGCGAAGACTGCACGCCTTAAGCGTAGAGGCGACGCACCGTTGTATGGCCCATACGACGTCGCCCTTAGCACCATACCTCACTCACACAAACACATGTGCCACGAGGCGGGTCCCTTAAGTTCATGGCCCTATGTCATCATTCACTTGACTGTACTACTCAGAACAAGGTTACACGTATGTGATTTGCGGATATAACCTCAAGACGCTGGGAGTTAAGACATCCAATCACCTGCCACGAAGCAGAACTGCAGGCATGCAAGCAAGGCAATGAAACATAGTGGTGCAAAAACCTTTTAGCGGAAACTTCTTGTCCCTTCGTGTAACTCTGGTCTAGAAAAAATACCCATCGCAATACAAGCCATTGTAGAAAAACTGCCACATAGATGTATGGTATCTACTCTCGTTTAAGATTTTAAAAAAATTATTATTATCATACAAGCCGCAGAAACAGAGAAAGCATGGCCGTGACCCCTTACTGACTGACGGCAGCGAAAATAGCGGTGTAAATTGTCCCTTGACAAATTAATTACTAGAGGCATACGAAATTCACGTTATTTTCTGACAGCTGACTAGACTCCAAGTGACTATAGGCTCGTTCGACGTCTCCCGCTGGCCGATATTGACGTGACTTGCCGCGGAGAATGCTTACACGGTAGAGAGGCCAATCTCTGTAAAGACGTAACACACGTAAATGACAACACATAGAAGTTCGTGACCAACTGAATCGTAGATTATGCTCTGTTATGTAGAGGAAAGTGAAGGTGGCGTGCCTCTATCAATAACACTGAATTTTTTTAACATGTACTGAAATTAACATCAACAATGTTGCACGGTGTTCACGATAAACAGAGCTCTTTCTATGACAACATTACCTGAGACGGGAAAAATTCGCGGGTTCGCTGACCTACAGAGCCTCCAAAAAATACATGTGAACTGAAACAGACTACAGCTGTTCATTGGCTGCTAGTTTGACACCAGTAGGTAATACGGACCATACAATTGGACATGCAGTTAGTTCACTACGCATTATTAGCTCAGCGCCTACCGTGACGTGTCAAATAATTCAAGGCCCGATTGCTAAAGCGACACTTTAGTAGAGGGCGTCGTACATAATTCAACGCTAAAAACATTTAACCTATAATTGTAGGTTTCTTGAAGCCAATTTGCGAAAATTGAACAATAGTAATCCTAGACAATAGTTTTAGCTAACGTTTTGAACAAAATTATTTCCAGTGTTACGAATTTCTGAGGCTCAATCTCTGACGCCGGAACCTCGTACATTTAACTGCGGCGCAAGAGATCACGTGTAACGAATTAGTAATTCTGGATAAATATTTACTAATAAAGTTGGTAAATACCATTATCTAGGATTGTCATTGAGTATCTTATCCATATTGGCTTCGAAAAAAGCGTAGAAATCAATTGACGTTTTATCTATAACCCACTCTTAGGTTACAGATGTGTGATTTCTAGATTGTACCCACAAGAAAACGCGAATTTTTCAGGTCGGCAATTATTACAGAATAAATAAGTTCATGTAATATGTATTCTCTGACAATATTGCCTGGAATTTGAGATTGTGATTTATCGCGAGAAAAATTAAATGTTGTATTGCCGCAAGCTGACTTGTGCAAACATGCAACCATATTCTACCGCTAAGAGATGCGTCAAGTGCGGAATGCTGAAGCTACTTTCCCTCTTCCTTCGACCTTAAACACTCGGCTGGAATTCCACATGTCCGCAGCTGCTTTCTAGATAATCGCCAAGAGAAAATACTCTTCCCAGCCTGGGATAATTAAACACGAAACACTTTCACTGTTTAGGACTCATCCTTCAAACAGTCTTACGAATATATTATTTTTCGTTTCAAATATTCAAACAAGCGAGAAAAAAACAATATGGTGGTTGACTCCAAAACTATACGACCTCGATTTAGTGAACACCTTGAAAAACGCCTTGTCTATAATAATAACTAAAGAAATATGTTTTATTGTTGCCGCAGACGTTGGCTTTCGAATACAGTACACCCAATACACGTCGATGATTACTTAGTGCTATATTTACATGTAACATTGGTAATAACACGAATTGGGTGAACGAGGAAACTGTAATACAACTTCAAAATCGTCAATTTGTCGTGAACTGTCAATAACAACACGCTGATGCCCAAACACTAAAATATGTGTTATCCGATAAAACTACCTATACTACTATGTTAATTACTATTCTAAACTACATTATAAAATACACCTAAGTGAGTTCAAATTTAAAAATTACCTTCTGACAGGACGTTACAGCTAACTAGGCCTAGTTTTCTTAAATCGCTATCGAAATTACTGTTAAGTAGCCCAGATACGTTATACGTAATTTACTGCCGGCTGAGATTTTAGTTGGAGGATATTTTGTAAGCGCTCATTCAACCGTGAAACGATCTATATTTAAACAAGAAAATTAGTTATTGAAAAATATTCGAAAGGCGAATATGCTTACACACACACCCGCACCCATGTGTGCGTATAAACACTCAATGTTTATACTGTAGTACATAGGCGTGCTAAATTTAATTTGTTTTTGTGGATCTAGAATGAGGTAACCATCGCACTACTTAGAACATACAATGTCAGTTCTCATTTAATATACATCAAGGATTTATGTATGTAGTTCAGAGTTGACACAATTCCAGCTTCCAGTGAGCTCAAAATAAATGGACTTAGTAACAAAAACGTTTAGGAGTTAATTTTTACGAAGGGAAATTCAATTAACCTTAGTGGGAAGCGACAGTTTGCTTGAAGAAAAGGAGTTGGTCTTAGATAAGAGGGAATTCGTGTCGCCATTTTGGATTTTATGTATTTGTCATCAAAATTCATGTTTCAGTTATATTTCTTTAAATTTAACTTTATTAGTGCTCAAAATATGCACAGGTACTGACTAACCTAACTTACCAATATTCTACTCTGGACGATTATTTACAGATTACGAATAACGTTCTGTTACTGCTGACGAACAAGGACGTTGGACCCGTACAAATTCAAAAATTTTTTGTGCCAAACTTTGTTCAACTTTTACACATTAGAAAACACGTCATTTCCCCAAATAAAAAAATTAGGTCCCATAGTTTTAACACGATCACCTATCAAAGTCACAAAATAGCAGTTGCGGTGCAGCCAAAATAAAAAAAAAAATAAAATAAAATAAACTGCACAAACAAGATAATTAATATTGATACTTGTTGTGAGCTACTCCAAGACACTTTTCTAAACACAAAACGGTACATTTTTGTATTTTTTAAAAATTTATGGAAATAATTAAAGTTTTGCATAAATTTGACTTTTTTTTTTTGGCTACTACTGAAATTTTCAAAACTAACTTTTGTCAAATATGTCATAAAATGCATTGATACACTGACTTTCAGTTCCTGTAATTTTGAATTCATTACTTAATTACTTTTTTTTTATTTTGATTACAGCACAATGGCCATTTTGTGACTTTGATGAGTAATTATGCAAAAATTATCGCGCATAATTGTTTGTTATTTGGAGAAATGACGTGTTATCTGATATGCTGAAGTTGAACAGTTTTTTTTGCACAAATATAAAAAAAATTAATTTTATGGGTCCAACGCTATTAAGGCCATGCTCTCTAGAGATATTAATTTTTTTTTACGTCCAAACGAGAGCAGATATTAAAAATCTGTCTGGCAGTTTTGTTTAAAATCGCCTTCTCCATGTTGGCTGAATTTTTAGAGGCAGTTAATAATATGCTTTTAGCTAATTATGTAACTAACGAAATTCTTATTAACTGACTTTTTTGTCGAAACTGTATAATTTCTTGCTTTGAAAAAATTAGCTATCATGGCAAAAACCATTTTCAACAAAACTGCCAGACAGATTTTAGATATCTGCTCTCGTTTAAGTTTTAAAAATATATCGCAAAAATAGTAGGAACTAAAGAGCGTGGCCTTAGGTGATTTCAAGAACTCATCAACAGTAAGTAACGAAACGCGTCAACGGCACAGGTAAGAAATAATCTCCAAGAGCATCTGCCGACTCCGATTGCTCACAGCATGATCGAGATGCCTTTGGTCTCCTCGTGCAGATCAAGATAATCTGGAAATAGGACGAGTCGGACGGGAAAAATAAAGTTGAGGTAATCCTTCCTGAATGTTCTGTATCGCCTCGTAAGAACACATAAATAGGCGCACCGACTCATGGGTATACTGGAAATATAGGACTCTCTGCTCTGTTATTTGGCAATCGTACCCACCACGGTATACTGGAAATTCTCGACTCTCCGCTCTGTATGATCTGTGGACTTGTGAAAGACTATTTATCAATCGTACCCACCAAGACAGGGCTTAAGATTCCCAATGGCTTGATCATCAACTAGCACACAACCCTGTACCGGTCGCAAATGTTACAGGAACCATGACGAACGTCTCAAGGCCTGAAGCAAGGATGCAGAATGTCACCCACTGTACCTTGACACAGTTCTACTGAACTTGACTGTCTCGCTTGTAGACACGGATATAAAAGAACTGCACATTCACTCTTACTTGTCGCCACGGCAGAGCTATTCTTTTATAAGACTCCCGCCTGACACCGGCTTTCTTGTGCGATCAAGACCTAGGAACGTGCCGGTAGTCAAGCAGACTCTTATTCACTGGGGTCGCGATTGTGGAGTGGTCAGGAAACACCATAAAAAAAACTTACTAAACAGTAATAGAAGTTTTCCACCCATACATTGAGCCAAGAGTTTTTCATGAAAAGGGGTTATTTCACCAATTTTCTTGACTTCTTTACGTGTTCATCGGCAGTTGTGCTTCATGGTTACTGTCAGCGTATTTTTTATCAGACACGTCTCTCACTTTACTGCAATAATCAGAATAAGGTTATTGTAACACCATATAATTGGTATTTGCCAATAGAAGCCCAAGATAAGCGTGAGTTAAAACCTTTAATCACTAGAGCCCTGGAATTTCGCGGATTCATTTGCGAAGCCTACAAAATCTAGACCCTATCAAGTTTAAACGTTAAATTCTTTGGCGATTGGGTGCGAGTTAATGAACCTCTTACTTGAGGACTGTTAACCAGTATCAGACATTGAATGCTCTGAACCAATAGCGTAGCAGGCATGAAAACACTCACAAACTACCCCGCTACCTTGTCAGTGATTTTTGGCGAAAAGAATTCTGCAACGATTTGTTTCAATGCCTTATGTACATATCTGTTTCTCTGCTTCACAGTTGGCGATTGGAAGTTTTTAACTTTCGGCGTCTCGGGATCCTACCCACAAATCACGGACGAGCTGCGTCGCGGTAACATTGCTCTGGTTAGTGCAGTCAAATGAGCCACGCCTCTGTCCTATTATATTCTGCCCTTAACCACGAACCAGAGTTGCACGTGTGCATGTAAGGCATTGAAACAAGTTGTTGCAGAATTATGTTCACGAAAAATCACTGGCTCTACACATGCACAACTGGCCACTCACTGGAGCAGCAGCCAATGTACAAGCTGAAGACAAGAGTGTACGTAGTACTGTGGAGTCCAGCCGGCTGGTCGTTTAACCCGCGAAATTTCCGCGTTTATAGTAATGCGAGAAGGGCCTTGGTCGAAAAGGTGAATTTTAATCACAAGGTTTTGGGTTCGAAACACTGGCATACCATAACTGTACAGTTTTTATATGTTACTTTAGGATGACCAATAGTTAAAACATATACTTACTTTGCGGGGGAGGTAGCAGTTCACTTATCGAAAACAGCTAAGACGTGCGGTATTGAACGACGACGAATGTTTCAATCATGTCGTAGACATTTTCTGATGTAGTGCCGAAAAGCTGAAGTAAGACTTTAAAGCAGTTGATCAAAACTGTAGAAAGGGATAGTTTTCTCAGCTTTCGGCATTGTAATGGTCATCAGTGACACCATCTCTGAGCGATTATATTTCGAAAGGCACGGACGTAGTTTAATATTAAGACCACAGGTTCCTATTTACGTTGTTTTATTTTACGAATTTTATATATGTATATATATATATATATATATATATATATATATATATATATATATAATCCTAAAAAAACAGCATATGCTACAAAACAGCAGCACAGATGTGTTGAAAAATGTTATAATTATGCCACCTATTCGTTTTTTTAAATTAAATATTATTTAATTTTGGCAAGTTATCGACCGAAAGTAAATTTTACAAAATCAATAATTAGTCAAAATTAGATAATTTTTTTTTTGTTTTGAAAAATATATTACTCTTCATGGTGAAAACAAATTTCCATATATACGTGTAACGGTTTTGTGATATCTGTTGCAATATGAATTTTTTTTATTATTATTAGTTTTTTTTAGCAAAACCAACGCAAATAGGAGGAACCCGTGCACATAAACAGATTTGATATCAAGACGTATATCAAAGGCGAAGACTGGATGGAGAGTTCCAAGTCATGCTCTGCTAAGAAATGACTACACATAAATCTGGGTTTTGTGTGGAACATTAGACTGGTAGCGGCAGGTACACTTTACCGCCGGTACTGTACAAGCAGCAAGAAGTGAATTCTCCAGTATTACACCTCGACATATACCTTTATCGGGTGTGATCCGCAGGCACATTCATGTCACGTGCTCACTGTATAGTCTGATTTACTGATTTACTCAAGCCTGG
Source organism: Medauroidea extradentata (assembly GCA_003012365.1). NCBI lineage: Eukaryota > Metazoa > Arthropoda > Insecta > Phasmatodea > Phasmatidae > Medauroidea > Medauroidea extradentata. Next base: position 32,113 of record PNEQ01060667.1, on the reverse strand, counting down.
ATTTAAAGGGGGGCTTAGCGGCCCAGGGCGGCAAAACCAGTGAGAGGGGGGGGGGCAAATTTTCAGGGGAAAAAAACTAATCAGTTTCAAAATAGTTTGAGATTCTCCTATTTTTCCAGTTACGTATTTCAAATTTCGAACTGAAGTGACATCAGTTGAGTGTGTCACCGGTTTACAGAATATTGATCACTATACCATGGAACTTTTATTTACTGGCCAGATGCATTCTCCGCGGCAGACCACTGCATTTTGACCAGTAAGGGACGTCAAAGGCATGTACACCGTTTAGAGTCGGTAAACAATATTAGAGTGAATTTTTCCGATCTCTGCTAGTAACTAATTAACGAAATGGAAATAAATCGTGGTACTGGAGACGTCAGACGAAGAGAGTGGTTTACAGGGGACCTCCGCGGTAATTAACACAGTGAGAGCCCGCACTTGGCACCTGGTGTTAGCACCTTCCCAGGGACGTCGTTCACTAGGTCGTCTACCAGTTGCCTATACGTCGTTCGGGATAAAGTGAGCACTACAGATTTAACCTTTGAAAAATATCACTAGCCGTTACTGCATATAATTCAACATTAACTATAGCTGCCTTACTTCCTTGTATGGTTGGCAGCGCATTGCTGAATGTAGTTACGTGTGTTACGTACAACATTACCGTAATAAAATCAATGGAAATCGACTTAATTTGTATTTTATATAGTTAACAAAATTTTTTTTAAACTATATAGGTTCCTACTGACATTACAATTTATCTTACACGCGCAAACATAAAGTGCCATGCGTCCAGAGAGACTAGACGTTTCTCCTCGTTAGCCATTACGCGCGAAAAGATACGAATTGACTGAAAATAGAACTTTAGCAGGCCTTTTATTATTGCGCACTTTATCCCGAACCGACTATAGTCTCCTTCGCACCGACACCAAAGGTCTGAGCCGACCTCCAGCGTAGTCGGTTAGGTGCCTGTTAACGGTGCGGAAGGTCCTATGTTCGAATCTCGGCTCGGGCACGAATCATGTGTTGTCTCCTCACCTCCTTCACAACCTCATCGGTAGAGACATGAACTTTTCGCGAAAAGAATTTTGCCCCACTTTGTTCCAGTGCCTTATGTGCACGTCTGCAGTTCTGCTTCATAGATATTGGCAGCGTGCCTTTGAACTGTGACGTTTCTCATTTGACTGTGCCAATCACAATAAGGTTACTGTAACACCACACGTCTGTGATTTGCGTGTAAAACCCCACGACACAC